>CANXYI011235433.1:0-10625 GCA_948208565.1 Hura crepitans | reverse complement strand
GGGGGGGGGTGTTAGGTCACTTACATGTAAACCAAGGTAGCAGCACTAGTTATGAAATATCGAGGGGCTTTAAATTAATGAAAAAGGCAAATTTTCAAAATTTAGCAAAACCAATAATTCATTTCGGGCTATAAGCTACTAATCTATGTAATAAAATTTTTTTGGCTTAAGAATGACCTAGGATGTGCCTAGACGGACCCAAAAATATCAAACCCTAGAGCTCAAAAATTCTATTAAGTCCATTGGTGAAAGAATTTTTGAATTTCGAGGTCATTTGTAAATTCTTATAATTTTTAGGTTGGCACACAAATTGAGGTAGTTTGAAAACTATTATATCAATAGCATTTGGCAACAAAAATTTATGACCATGTAAAGGGGGTGAAAATTTGAATTTTAAAATAAACAGTGTAATTTTTTGAGGTTTGTGTGAATTTTGGTGAATTTTTGAATTTCTACCAAAAATTAAGCCTTTTAGGATGGTTCAGGAGCTCGCGGGACCCACCTGTACCATGTTACCTGGTTAAGGCCCATGCTAAGTGGTAAAACAAGTTGACAAGTGGAAAAGTCCACTAAAACAAAGAAGGAAAATTTCTTCCCTTTGCTGCTAGAAACCGACGCCACGTATGTAGGAAAAAGCCATTTTCATCTTCTTCCTTCAGCCATTTTTACAATTACTTAATTCCTAAATTCAATTTGGTGTTTTAGGGAGCTAGGGGAAGAAGAAGCACTAGAGAAGGAGTCTTTAGGAATTAAATAAAAATCATTAAAGTTTGCTAGTTAGAAGTAGTCCAGCAAGTGCACAAGGTGAGCTTTCATGGCCTTTTCTTGAGTTTCCTTAGTTCCTTTGGGCTATTAATGGTTCCATGTGATGCCTAACATCTAAAAGGGTGTGTATGAATTGTGTTTAAGGGGATTTGAGGCAAGGAAAGGCTTGAAGAAGGGTAGAGAAGTCATTATGAAAGGGCTAGATAGCTTGTTAAATTAAACCTTTAAGTGTTTCTTCTAGCAAGTAAGTGAACTTCAGTATTTGATTCATGCCATTTGAGCTTTAGAAAGCTGAACATATGTTTTAAAATTGAGTACCTCAATTTTTAGCTAATGCCACTTCAAATTTGATTGAGATTCTTTAGGATGATGAGAAATTAGGCATTGAAATAGGTATTATTTGATGAGAATGGGCAGGTTATAGGTGAAGTACTTTGTTGGCCGAGAGGTAGGGAAAGTTTTGAGGGTTGGTTACTTGATATTTGGAGTGCTACTATTATTTTTTATGTCAATAATATGATAAATGGTGTGAGTATGGCTTGTAAGTTATATGGTAGGCGTGAAAGGTATATACATCTGAGAGGTTGCCATGTGAATTTGTGTGTATACATTGAGGAATTAAATGAAACAATAGCAGTCAAGGCTTTTAAATGATTGATTACATATACATATATCTAATTGGCTAATTGGCTTATGAATAAATGTGATATGTTAGTGATTAAGCCATGTATTAGGCTTACTCCATATGAAATGGTCAATTGGCATGTAAAATTGGCTTTAAGGCATGTGAAACTATTAGGTGATAAGTAGTTAGCTTGACCAATACATGTATAATTGTAAGTTAGGCATTGGCTAAGACATGTGCCTAGGGTAATCTGCCTAAATTGGCATGAAAATATATCTATACGTGTGTAAACATGATTAAGATTATGTAAAAGCATGAATTGTGTAAGAAATATTGAAAATAATGCAGGATTATAGCTTGTATATTAATGTACTTGAGCACAATACTTGTGGAAATATGAGGTAACCTTTAGGGAATTGCTTGAAATGGATTGGCACTATGAGCCTTGACATATTGAACATAATATGGTTAAATTTACTTAGTTTAAATTAGACTTAGATATGGGACAATTATGATACAAATGAATGCTTGATAATGAACCTTAAGTGAATGGTTAATACTTGAATAGGAACCTAAAGTAAATGGCCTAAAAAAGGGACTTCAAGTGGACATAAACTGTATATGTGAAAGGGACCTCAAAATGTGCCTTTAAGGGCTATATTATGGGTTTGAGTATTATGGCTATGATGCCTATGCTTTGCCCTTGGAATTGACCAAGTGATTTTTTGGCTTAGGGCCTATGAACATTACGAAGAATAATGGTGAAAATTGCACTGAAAAATATTAAGAAATGACCCCAGAATTAGCTATTGAAACTTGACAAAATAACCTATAACCGTTCAATTTGACTATTTCTTGAATCAAAAATACTACTAGATAGTAAATGACAATTATATGTGAATTAATTATGGAACAAAATCAAGTATAATATACCTTAAATATTGGCATTTATATTACTTGAAAATAATATTGGGAATTTACCCAGTACAACCTAATTATGGCCATACCAGACCGGGCTAAAATTGAACTGTACAATAAAATTCATAACTGACTATTTTTCATTTCTAAATATTGTAAAAAGATAATTTATGAAGGAATAAACCTAAATTGAGCTACATGGCCCATTAGTTAGACACCCACTAGATAGGTTGAGTAGTCAACTTAGGGATTTTAGTAGCTACTACATTGTTTGATTTTTAGGCACGGCCGATATAGCGACCTAGGTCCATTTTAGGCCACTGTATTAGTCTATTAGATAGACACTCATGTGCCTTTGTACACTTGATGCCATTCACTTGATTTTGCCAGTGTAGTAGCATAGGTCCTAGAAGGCCACTGCACTAGTCAGTTAAACAAACTAATCTACTAGGTAGACTAGTTTGTGACATCCTTGATCTTCAAACCCATTCATTTGATTTTTGTCGATGTACTGGCATAGGTCCCGAACGGCCACTGAATTAGGTGGTTAAATAGACTAGTATGTTAGGCAGGCCAGTCTGTGAAATCCTTGATCCTTAAATAGGGTTGGTACATCGGCCAAGGTCCCTAAAGTCCACTGTACTAGTTTGTTAGATAAACCATATCTTGTTATTTGCACCTTTGGTGCTATGACTTGATTAGGCTAGTGCAACGGTCAGGGTCCAAAATGTGGATTACCATGTAGTATTTTATTTCCCTCTAAGTCTAATGTATATAAGTGTCATCTACTAAGTCAGGCCAATTAAATTAAACTGAACAAACAATAAATGAAATAATGGCAATGGTGTAAACTAATAAAATGCAAATTTTGACATGACTATTTAAATGAGTAACCAGTATATACCGTCAGGGGTAATTTGGTAATTTTTGCATGTATACTATTTATTAAGCTAATAACTCAATTCCTTAACTGTTATTATTGGAAATGGCTTAAAGTCATAAATTACATGTTTTTAAATGATTAAATACATGATAATCTCTTATGTACAGGTAAAAATGGTGTTTTGGTAATTTTTACTCACATGAACTTTATTAGCCTGATAGCCTTGTTATTGAATATTATCATTAGCAATGGCTTAAACTAATAGTTTACTTGCATCTGAATGAGTAAATAAGTTATTAATTGGAATATATATGTATGAGGGTACTTTGGTTATTTAGCAGGAAGGTTTAATTAGTGGTTTAATCACTTGACTTAATTAATATTATCATTGATAATGGAGAACATAAATATGATATAGAATCTTGAGACATTATATGAATGAGTATTAATCAAGGTATTCAAGGGTATAATGGTTATTTTGATAAATGCATTGTTAATTATTGGTAAAATAACCTAACTAAATAAATGGATATTATTACTATATAAATGTGTGGTAACTTATATGACATGATTTATATACTTAAGTTTACCACTGAGTAGTATATACTCAGCGTGCCTATTTCGATATGCAGGTATTCTTTATTAGTGGATAACCTCGTAATGCATGTAGGTAAGTTTAAAGGATAAGTCAAAAGGTTATTATATATCTAGTTTATAGTTTTGCACCCATGTACACAAGTGGGGAATGGGTACCATATTGAAAAGTTATAGATATAATATGGAATTTACTTTGAATGTGTGACTTTATTCATATGGTGTTTATGGTATGTGAGCCTGAGGCTCTACATCTATTATTATTTGAGTGTGGCCTAAGGCCTATGTCATTAATTGATAGAATGATGATTCTAAATGTATATTTGGGGGACCAGATAGGTTCAGGAGATGTGGAATATTTTATAGAAGTGTTACAGGTGTTAAAGATTGTGGTTAGTCACCCAGACAACTATTATGCTACTGGATGTAAGTGAAAATGTGGGAAGTCTATAAATGGCCATTTGTGGTTTAGATAGACTTGTATAACCTTAAGTTGAGCCTAAAAAAAGGCAGATTGAGTTTTGGAGTTAAGTTGAAACAAATAATAAAGATTTGATAAAGGTTAAACAAATAACCCGTAAAGAAATGCCCGGATGGGTAACCTAGTGGGAACAGCACTGCTTATAAGGTTTCTTCGAGAATCTAGTAAGAGGTGTCACATTTAGTGGTATCAGAGCATAGGTTTAATGTTCCTAGGTAGTGTACATGAGTGCAACTATTTAGGGTTATATTCCTCTAAATTGTCACATTGCACAAGGCTAATAGGCTAATCCTTTTGTAATAAAGACATAGTTGACTAGGTTCTTAAATGAGGGGCCGTGGAAATGGCTAGTTTTGCAACCACAACTACACATAGGGGTAGGCAATGCCTGAGTACCTAACCCAAGAGATGCTACATAGTAGCCATAGCTACAAGTGCCTGCCCAATAGTAGGTAGAAGTATCTCCTATTTTTGTATAGTAGAAAGTTCTTTTGCTTAGACATAATACCACTACTGTTAATCTATCTCCACCTCCACCATCAGCTCCCCCATAGAAAAATCTACTTAGAAAGGCTAGAAAGAAAGGTAGGAGCTACTGACTTCCTAGAGAGGAAGGAGGATGATGCTATTAGAGTTGAGTGCTAGCTAGACAAGACATTCAGAATTTTGGAACAATTGAATTGTACAAAAGAAGAGAAATGTAAGAGATTTCTGATGAGGTTGAATGTATATGTTGAGGATATAGATAGTAAACCCTCAGAGAGAGAAAAATTTTGTAGTGCTGGTGGCAGCTGCATATGGCATGGAAGAAATGATGCAAGAGAAGAGATAGACAATCTCCATCTTAGCCTAGACCCCAATCTCAGTCAGGGTATTTAAGGCAGAGGCAAGCATAGTCCCATAGATTGGTATAAGTCTCCACAAGTAAACCTTGATTGCTTTCTTGAGTTAGTAGTGTTTTGGGCATAGTAGGTGGTATAAATGGATCCTCAACATCTAGTACTTATCAAAAGAGACATCAAGGGTAGTGTGGATTGGTTAAAAGAGGAGAGTGTCCTCTAGTGAAGCATAAATATCAATTTTTTGCTAATATGACTGATCTACCATTCTATGAGTTTGATGTGATCTTAAAAATGGATTAGCTAGCTGAGCATTAAGCCATAATTGATTGTAAATATAATAAATTAACCCTCTAGACTATAAAGGGCCAGTTCTTAACAGTGGATAGTGGGAGAAGTCATTTAAATAATCTTATCTCTACTATTAAAGCACAAAAGCTTCTTTAGAAAAGGTGTGAGGCATACTTGGCCTATGCTATTGACTTGAATATCTCTAACTCTAATCTTGAACATATCCTAGTTGTTTTTAAATTCCTTGATGTGTTTCTTAATGAGTTGCCAAGTTTACCACTTTAAAGAGAACTTGACTTTGTAATTAAGGTATATCCTAGTACAGCTCCAATATCTGTTGCTCCTTATCAAATGGCACCTACTGAACTAAAAGAACTTAAAGTACAACTGTAAGATTTATTAGACCAGGGTTTTATTAGACCTAATGTATCTCCTTGGGGAGCACCTGTACTATTTGTAAAGAAGAAAGACGGGTCGCTCTGATTGTGTATTGATTACAAGCAGCTAAATAGGATGACTATGAAAAATAAGTATCCATTGACAAAATAGACAATCTTTTTTATCAGTTTAGAGGGGCAGGTGTGTTTTTAAAGATTGATATGAGATTTAGATATCATCAGCTGAGAATCAGAGAGGCCAATATTCCTAAAACTACCTTTAAAACTTGATATGAGCACTATGAATTCTTAGCGGTGACATTTTGGCTCACTAAGGATCAGCTACTTTTATGGACCTAATGCATAGGCTTTTTCAACCTTATTTGGCACAGTTTGTGGTGGTATTCATAAATGATATTTTGGTGTATTCTAGAAATAAGGAAGAGTATAAACAGTATTTCAAGGTTGTTTTATAGACTCTAAGAGAGAGACAGTTGTCTGCTAAGCTCAGTAAGTGTGAGTTTTGCCTGAATGAAGTTACTTTTCTAGGGCACATAATTTTAGCAGAGGGGATTAGAGTTAACCTTAGTAAAGGGAAGGTAGTGTTAAAATGGGAAGCCCTAGGGAATGTGACTAAGATAAGATGTTTTCTAGGTTTAGTTGGATATTATAGGAGATTTGTGAAAAGCTTCTCCATCATTGCTACTCCTTAACTAGACTGATTAGAAAGAATGTGAGACTTGAGTGGGATGATCAGTGTCAAGAAAGTTTGAGAAATTGAAGAAGATGTTAATAAAATCTCCTACCCTGATTCAACCTAAATAGGGTAAGGATTTTACAGTGTATAGTGATGCTTCATTGAATGGATTGGGATGTGTGTTAATGCAGGATAGAAAAGTAGTAGCTTATGCTTCAAGACAATTGAAGCCATATAAGAGGTATTATCCTACTCATTAGTTAAAGCTAGCTGTTATTGTTTTTGCTTTGAAATTTTAAAGGCACTATTTGTATAGTGAAAAATGTTACATTTATACAAATCATAAAAAGTCTGAGAATACCTCTTTACTCAGAAGGAGTTGAACTTGAGGCAAGGAAAGTGGTTGGAATCAATAAAAGATTATGACTGTTTGATTGATTACTGCTAGAGAAAAGCAAATGTGGTGGCAGATGCTTTAAGCAGGAAATGTAACACCTCCTACCCATTCCTAAAGGAAACAAGCAAAGTGTGCTACTTCCCATGAGGTAACCCTTGGATTGCCTTAGGGACCTTTCATTTAACACGTATACAACTTTGACTAACTTTAACCTAACTTATTATTTTACTATTTCTATCTAATTAATCTTTTATTATTACTTATCTATGTCTATTAAAACACTAGATTATGACTGTTAACCATTTACAGAAAATAAGGTAGCATAATGGCTACCTAGGTAAAAACCAAAAATTTCCTACATCAAAAACACTTCTAAAACAATTCCTATCCAATGTTCAACTCTTAGAACCTTTTGTCCCCTAAGTATCATCAGTCAACAACACACAAAACATAAGGTCTCAGACCCATAGACATATGGACACAAGCATGCATCTTCATACATATCAATAACCAAGTTTATATAACCATTTAATATTACTAACTCAGTTCTATACACTTTATATACACTACCCACTTTACACATACTACTATACACAAGTGCTTATCTACCAAACCAAAAGAGTATCAAAAAGGTACCCAAAGGACTCAAAGGTAGCTACACTAGCTCCTACTGAAGTTGATCAGCTAACAAATCTACAGCCTACACATCGAAACACTAAGACGCTGAGTATAAATTCAGTGATGGAATAGACAAAATAAAGTATATCACTTACATAGGCATACATATGAATCATGCAACAAATTAGCCTAGATACCCATTTCCTTATTCAATTATTTATAGTTCTTTTATTAAGTCAGAGTCCATATATTTACGATTAGGATTAAGTTCAATATGTTTTAGGTCCCTACTAGATAGATGATGCTTTAAGACACTAGATAGCGGGATCTACCCTGTGCAGTAGCCCATATTTTCGGCCTCGATAGCTGCATCTACCTCGATCAATAGTAGGGATCTATCCATAAACCTCCTAATACCGAACTAGTAGATAGTAGGGATTAGTCTGTAGACCTCCCAATATTTGCAAATGGGATAGTAGGGATCAACCTTTTGGGACCTCCCAATATCATGAGCCATATCTCTAAAGTATTATAGGTAGATAGCAAATGTGGGACCTCCCAATATCCACAAACATCAAATGGGTAACAAGGATCAGCCTAGGTGGACCACCCAATACCCGAGTGTGCAGAGTCCATCTTAGATCCTCAGTGGCTACACCCACCACATCCAACTGACAATAGTGGCCCTAGGAGGACCAAACTACCTAGTAGCTATTAACTCCCTAGTTGACCAGTCAACTCATTCAATAGGTGTCTAACTGATGGGCCATATTACTACTCACTACCAATTTAAGATAGTTATACTTAGTTTTACTAGATATTAGGTATATTATGTCATTAGATCACATGATATGCCATATTACACATAAAATGTCATGTTTTACCTATCGTCATAAAAATCACTATTCATTGGTAAGTTTAGAAGCCTGTTACTATTCATTTGATCAATTCCAAATTTTATGTCTTTCCTAGTATCCAATATACCAATCTAATTTCCATGATTCTTCTATCAATATTTCACATAATGTTACATGAACCATATTCCATAGCCATGCCACCAATGGCACACACATGCATAACATTTGTTTGTTATTAATTAGGTACACATTCCATGCTCAATTAAGCCATTATTTATCTATTTTCTATACCTTACATGTCAATGTGGTTGTTTATTTTCCAAGCATGTTTAACACATCATAATTACTTTCTAATTGCCATGCTTACATGCCATACCACACACACCCACCATTCAGCCACATTATGTCTACACACATGCAACCAATTTCATTCCCCAATTTTCATGTATCTCATGTTACTTTGACATTGTTAACATAGTTATATTATTAGTTTACACCAAAACTATGCCTAACCATAAAACCTAACAATTCCATACACAATACATGCATAATTTCATGGCAACCCAATTGACATACTCAATTTTAATCTATTCCACATACCTAGGGTGTGAAAACACCTTTTTCTTCACCACTTGAAGGCTTGAAACATTGCTATCCTTCAATCGCTTCCTTAGAACCTAAACATACACATTTTTACCTTAGAAAAATTCTCAAAAATCCTACACTACTCCAAATGGAAATCTAAGACCACGACTATTCTTAAAATACTTTAACCTACCTAAAATAAAAATAAAAATTGAATTACAAACACTTACATAAGAATTAGGCACTATTTACCAAGATGTGATTTCTCACTTTTTAGCCTCTATTTTTTTTATTTCTATAAGGGGATTTGGCTTCTAGAGACTGTGGAGGTCAAGATTCATATAATTTGTGTGAAATTTGGTAGAGAGAGGAGAGAGAAAATGACGGAAAAAGAATAGGAAGAGAGAGAAAATGGCATCAAATTTTAGGGCTCAAAGAGGTAAAAGATGAAGCTTTCACACATGTGGCCTATACACATGTGTGGACCCTTATATAGGGGTAGGTGGGTGGCCCTGATGGTAACACGTGGTGATCCAATGGCTCATTTTCTCCTAATACCTTTTTAAACTTCATAAATTCATAAAAAATTCTCTAAACCTCTAAAAATACTCATTCTAGTTTTAAAAATCCTTGATTAGTGCCATTAAGGCCCACGTAAAATTTTAAGTCAAAATTCCACTATTGACTTTTTGACACTATTCATCCACTAGATTAAAATATCTAGAAAAAATATCAAACGACCTCAGAAAATTAAAATTCCTTCTATATCATGTTCATTGGAATTTTTGAGGTTTAAGGTATGTGTAGAGATTATGATATTTTTATCAGGGATGAGAGTGGTTAATGGAGTCGCCACCTGGCCTCTACACTAAGATCTCTGATCTTCTGTACCAAAAAGGTTCAAAATTTAGATCTTATTTATACCTTAATAATATGCCTTCTTTGTATATTATAACATTTATCAATCCTTTATCAAACGAGCATGCATTATATTTAAAGTTGTTATGGCACCTTTCCATGTATAAGAAGTAAATTTTAGTATTTAAAAGAATATGACAAACATATTTGTACATCCAGAAGACGGGTCATTGATTAATATTTATTTGACTAGACAATTACCCATAATTCCATAGGAATTGACAGTAATTGCCAAACTCCCATCTCTAGGAGATTGGCCTTCAAAAATACATTTTATTATTGTGACTTTTGATTAAGAAAATACAAATCCATTTTGTCAAGAAAAACACCATTTAATTATGTATAAAATCATTTATTATGAAACTTAGGTTTTAGCATGTAAAACAAGTTATTTACTAGCTATTACAACCCCAAAATAAGTAATGAAGTGTAAATCATACAAAACAAAAAGAAATAATCCAAAGCATTAGAATGGTCCCATTTGCACATCAATTAGTCCGTGCGGACTCTATGTGGCCCTAACATTAGTTCGTGTAGGCTACTACATAAATGATATTAAGTTCGTCTAGACCTCTACTCCAATGAGTAGGGTCACTTACATACAACTCAAAAAAAGAGATTAATAACACTAAATAGTGGTCCATGAGGACCTAATGATGATGTCAAATAGAGTGATCCTATAATATGATACAGATATAAGGGCATGCTAAAATGGTAAACAAAATACATTAAAACATAATAGACAAGGCAAACATCATATTGTTATCGTACCATGGTCCG
>CANXYI011235355.1:0-10597 GCA_948208565.1 Hura crepitans | reverse complement strand
GGGTATAAAAACCTTACAAAAGTTAGATTTTGAAAGAGACACAAAAAAGTGCCAATGAACAAAAAACTATTTTTTGCTTCCTCCCTTCTTTCTAAAAAATCCGATTGCCCACTATCCTTAGGCTTTTAGATTTTTTTCTATTCTTCACTGTGTGAGTTCTTGTCTCTTTATTCTGGTGTGGATACCTTGGAGGAGCTCCGTACTATAACACTATGGTTTATGACAACCCAATGTGAAGAAAAACTGAAATGAATTGATTTTGAAGATTAACAGTTAAAATCTTCTAAATCCTTTTTCTTTGCTACATGTTTTGATATTTTTTGACAAATCATCTCATTATTGGGATCCATGGCTATTAATTTTCCACTATGCATGAGGTCATGGATTCTAACAGATAGTAGGGATTAACCCCATGCGACCTCTTAATATCCATATAAAGCTAATGGGTAGTAGGGGTTAGCCCAAGTGGACCTCCTAATACCCGGGTGTGCAAGGTTCAACCTTAGAATCTCAGTGGTTGCACTCGCCATCACCTCAACCAACAATTGCCCTAGAAGGACCAATCTACCTAGTAGCTACTAATTCCCTAGTTGACTAGTCAACCTATCCAGTGGGTTTTTAACTGATGGGCCAATACACTATTCATTATTCGCTTATATAGTTAATAGTCACCTTTCACCTTATTTCATGTCATTTATGACACCTATATTCATTTACATACAATTATGCATAATTTTCTATTTTAGGTCATTTGCCATAAAGTTACTATTCATTTGGTCATTTTTGCATAAGTTACTATTCATTTGGTAATTTTCCAACATTGTGCTTTTTATAGCACTAAGCATACCAATCCAAATTTCATCATTTCTACCTCTATTTCATCTCATAATCACTATTGATATATTTATCACTTTCATGCCAACAATTGTGCATATATGATCACCATTTTACTTATCATAGGTTATGTCAACATTACACATCCCTTTAGGTCACTATTGTTTAAGCTACCATTCTATACATCTTATTATGATTGTTCACATTCCTAGCTTAAGTTATACACCCCATTTACATGTCAATGCCATGCCTAACATATCATATACATAAATACACATACCATGCCATCTAAGCAAACCATTTGGTCATACCTAGCATGCACACTTACACTTGGTTTCTTTCACCCAAATCATGCATACAATATTATTTGCATGCCATTAACACAATGACACCATTCATTTTCATCAATTTTGTGCCTAACCCTAAGTTACACCATTTTTATACACATAAACACATGCAAAATCATGCAAAGCTACATGGCATGTATCCATTGAGTTAAGTCTAGATACCTAAGGTGTGAAAACACCCTTTTCTCTACCACTTAAAGGCCTTTGATGGCGTTCTCCTTCAACACCTTCTCTTTGCCCTAAACATAAAGGATTTTACCTCAAAAAAATTCTCAAAAATCCTATAAACTCCAAATAAAAATCTAAAACCATGAAATTTCTTAGAATAACCTAAGCTATCTAAAGCAAAAATAAAAATTGAGATTAGGTCACTTACACCTAATATTGGCACTATTCACCAAGTATTAAAATCTCACTTTCTAGTCTTCTTTTCTAATTTTTGTCAGTTGGATTAATTTTAAGGGACTATGGAGGTCAAGAGCCATATGTGCAATATAAGATTTGGTGGTAAGAGGAGAGAGAAAATAAAGAGAAAGGGAGGAGAAAGAGTGTGGTAATGGCATCGAGTTTTTAGGGAAAAATGGGCGAAAGATGATGGCTTTACACATGTGACACTATCACATGTGTGGGCCCTTTTATATGGGTGGGTGGATGGGCCGAATTGCAACACGTGGCAATCTAATGGTCTTTATTCTCTCGATTTTCATTTAAATTTTAAAAATTCATAAAAATTTCTCTAGACCTCCAAAAATACTCATTTTAGTTTTAAAAAATCCTCGATTAGTGCCATTAAGACCCTCTTAAAATTTCAAGTCAAAATTGTATCAACAACTTTAGGTTACTATTCACCCGCTAACATAAAGTATTCCAAATAAATATCAAATGACCTCATTAAATTAAAATTCCTTCATTAATATGTAGATTGGAATTTTTGAGGTTCAGGGTATGGTATTTTTGAGTCTATCTAGATAGATCCTAGGGTTATCCTGGTATAACCTCATTTTATGTCACTACTCACTAATTCTTAACCCGAAATGATTTATTGGTTCTACTAAATTTTTAAATTATTTCATTTTGTCCATTTTTTGGCCCGTCAAATTTTTATGACCAATACACCCCTTATTGGCCTTACTAAGGTGTCCCGACTCACAGGGAACACTATTCATGCTAAGGAGGTACTGCTCATGGAGTTTAGACTTACGAGCATTATAGTGACATATGTGTGTGGATAGTTGGTCTCGAAATATAGCTAACTTTATGAAATAATATGCTTGATCACTAAAATAAGGCTTATGACATATTTTCCCAATTTATTCATTTGTTGGCTAAATTGAAGCATTAAAAGCTACATTAAGCTTAAATTAAGGCAGTGTAACTAAAAGTAAACCATTAATAGCCTATATGAGAAATAACTTAGTATGGATAGTGTAGAGAATATGATATTTTTACCAAGGACAAGAGTGGTTGGTGGAGTTGCCACCTAGCCTTTACACTTGGACCTCTAATCTTCTGTACTAGATAGGTTCAGAAGTTAGATCTTATTTATGCCCTAATAATATGCCTTTCATATTATATTATAACATTTATCAGTCTCATATCAAGCAAGCATGCATTATATTTAAGCATCCATATCACCTTTGCATGTATAAAAATAAATTGCAATATTTCAAGCTCATTACAAAGTATACTACATATCCAGAAATTGGGTCATTGATTAATTATAGTATGACCTAACAATTACTCCTAATTATGTAGGAATTGGCAGTAATTGCCCAACTCCTATCTTTAGGATATTGTTCTTTATTGAAACATATTTTGTTATAGTGACTTTTTGATTAAGAAAACTCCAATCCATTTCGTTATGAAAACACCGATTAATTATGTAGGAAACCATTTTGATGTGAAAGTTAAGCAATTGGTGTGTAAAACAAGTTATTTAACTAATTATTACAACCCAAAATAAACCAAGAGAAATAATAAGTGCAAAGCCAAAAGATATAAAGTTAAGCACTTGTATAGTCTCATTAATACGTCATTTAGTCCATGCGCACTTTATATGGCTTTAATATATGTCCATGCAAACTATGGCTTATAATGGTCATTATGTCCGTCCAAACCTGCACTCTAGTAAGAAAAGGTTACCTACATACAACTCAAAAGAAAAGGTTTAAACGATACTAGATAAAAGATTCTTGTAAAATCATAAAAAAAGACAAGAGATACAAATATAAGCTAAAACAAGAAATCAAAGACAATGTCTGTGCGAACTACATTCATCATAAGAAGGAGTTTGTATAGACTTAAAGACATAATATACAAGAATAAAACAAGATTATCCATACGGATTACTTTCCTTATGAGAGGGACTCCATACGGACTATACAATAATGTTGACATATTAACATTTATTTTAATGAATGAGATAATTTACATAACATGCTAACATCATAGAACAAAATTAACATGGAGTACAAGATACATTCAAGCATGATGTATAAGACACATTAAAACATTATTACTGAGCGTAAGTCCATGTAGACATCATGTTATATACATGTCAAGAAAATAGGTCCGTGCGAACATTATTACATTTACACTTAAGTCCATGCAATTAAGAAAAAGACAATAGAATGAATGTGAAGTTATGGTAATTAATTATACACTATAAAATAGTTTATAATCATCACCTACTCTGATGATCAAAGTGGGGATTACATAGAATCACCTCACTTGTGATGAATCCTTGGAGACTATAGGTTTATGAAACAATATACACAAAAGAGACCTCAGATGTTACCTTATGAATAAACTCTTCAAGTAATAGCATAAAGATGTTGGAGTGTAGAAAGGATTATTTATTAAGTGAGGTTAATTAGACTAATAGAGTGAATCCTTTTTGGAGTCCTCTCTTAGACTCTTAAATGGGTTTATTTGCTATTATTAATTTAATTTTCAGCCTCCTTCTTCGCATACATAAGAAAGGTATTTATAGGCTTAGGTTATAAGGGTTTCCCATCTAAAGGAGGCAGAGTCCTAATAGGTATAGGATTCATAGTCCAAATAGGAAAATCTCGCTTTTGGAAGATTTTATGTCAACAAGTCCGTGCAGACTTGTACGGCTTAGTTGATACAAACCTACGTTATATGCTTTCCCACTAGTTTATAGGCTTTAGGCTAGGCCTTGGTCAAAGTTTGAGTTAGTCCATATGGACAAACTTAGACCCTATATGGGTGGACCATAGGCCTTAGGATTGATAAAGCTGACTAGGCTAGTATGGACCTAGATAGGGGTTATCCGTGCAGACCCTAAAGTAAGTCTATGCATACTTGCTTCCTAAAGGGCTTATGCCATTACTTAAAAGCCTATCACTATTAATCATTATAGGCCAAAAGGTGTGGTGTCTATAGATAGGTTGATTGATCAACTAAGGAATTTTATAGTAACTACTAGGGTACCTTGGTGCCTTGATACATTTTATCCATAGGTCCATTAAATTTCTAACCCATAGGCTTATACTTTTGATCTTCATATCCATATGGATTCAGCTACTACTAAGGTCTATTATGGCCACTGCATATATTCTACGCTGGTGCAACAATTAGCAACTATGCTAATGCAACAACCATAAGATCTATAATGAGGGCCACTGCACACCATGATCCCATTATCCATAGGATATTTGTTTTACCTTAAAATAGTCCTAATAAAATAGGTTTAATGGAACTTAATCACTTAATATATGTTGTTATGAATGTGGCATGTTTTTACATATAATGCATAACTTGAGATAAGTCTTAAGCATGATTGATGTTACATAAGTGTAATAATGCATGCTATGGCTAATATGGTATATAATGTGATATTGTGAATGCTTATGTTCTTTTACATTTTGTATATTGATATAATGGAATAAAGTTATAAGTTATTTCAATTATACCACTAAGCTATTGCTTAGCACATCATTTTTTTTTGTAATGCGTAGGTAAAGAGACAGTTTAAGCACAAGCCTCAAGACTTCAAGATTATCGAGAGAAGACTACTTCTTTTAGTATAATTTTATTTTTTGTATCTAAAATTATGTGATGTATAGGGTTAAGCACTCATATGATGTATAAATTGAAAATAGGCTTAGGCTCTATATAATATAATCTTTTTGGATTTTTATGGTCTATAAAGTATTTAAAAGTTGATTTAAATTGTTTGTATGTATGATATCTCTTTCTGAGGTTGAGATTAAGATGTTTGTGTTATTGTGTGCAGTTGGAGTGATTAGAGGATCATAAAAGTTGGGGATATGATTGAAAATGATTATAGAAATGTTGTTTTAATGTGCAAGTTACTATTCATTTTTAGGATAGTGTCCCGATATAGCCCTTATGCTATTGAATTTTTAACACAAGGATTCCCAAAAGTGAATTGTTACTACATTTTTTAAAAGTTTTTGATAATTCATATTTTTATAAAATAATAATTTAGAAATGATTTTTTAAATACAAGGTTAAGGTATAATAGATAGTTGAGTTTGGATAACGCATTTGCGTGCACACTCCTTAGTCATGTTTGGTGACTGGTTAGTGATCGAATCAAGTAAAGGGTGTCACATTATATCCCTTAGAAGTTTGAAAGTTTTTGGTAGCTATGGGCAAAATACTTACCTTTATTGTTAGATACCTTCTTAAGTCATGATAACCTAAGGCAAAAGTGACGGTCAAATCTCCACTTCTAAAAGATAAAGGGTATTTAACAATTCCTTACACCTCCCCAAATTGCCTGACATAATGATTTAGAATGCAAAAAGTAACTCTGTGCCATTTGACTAAGGGAACAAAACTAGATTCTCCACTACACATATCTGTCAACACTTTCCATGGGCATTAAAAATGTTTACTCTCATCAGTTGTGGCTAATAACCATATCAAGCATTGCTTAGCATCAAAAAACTATTATATCACCATATGAGGCAATGTCTTAAACAGTAAGAAAAAAATGACACAATAGGGAGGATTATCAAGTCAATGCAATTTTTTTATAGCCAAATCTTTTTAAAAAAATATATTAGGTATGAAAATCTAGAAATAGGCTTCCTAAGAAAATGTTAGGCTAATGATAGGGTGAAAATCAAAAAGGTTGTCCATCCAAAAAAAAGTAATATGAAAACCCTAAAAAGCACGTTACCAAAATAGTACTAGAAGAAAAAGTAAGCTTCCATAAAGAAGTTGATAGCACTAGACTTTACAATGTCAAAACCCATAATGGTTTTAATAAGAATCAGTGGGAGAGGGTTCAGTCCATCTTTTATGCTATTCACCACATCAAACAGCTAATAATCACTAAAATTTTCTTCTGAGGTGACTACAAGGTACTTAACAAAGAATATGAATAGAAGGGCTTTGGCACTCAGTAAGGATATTTGTATGCCCATCAGAAAAGGCCAACAAAGAGACTAATGAGCCAGTGTCTTTCTTTATAACCCACCTTACAGCTAATAAAGAAGGAATCTGTAGTGCCTCCACTACCTTATAAGGATAGTTAGGAACATAGTTAGGACAGTAAGGTAAGGCATTGTAAGAATATAAGGCACTTATTATGGCAATGAATTCTTTTGATAAAGTGCATAATTCATTTCGTGAAAATTGAAAAATTTTGGGCTACAGGTTCTAAAATAAAGTAATTGCACACAAGAATTATAGGTTAAGATAGATACAATGAAGAAATACTAGCCTATTAAATAGAGCCAATAATGTATTATAACAAGTTGATAAAGCATTAAGGATTTTGTTTAGTGTGGAGCTAAATTCTTGACACATTGGTCTCAAAATTGAAAACTAGCATAGGAATTTATATGCATTAATCGATGCATTTATAAAAGCATCTTCCAAAACAACCATTTTCATGTTGCATAAAAAGTCTATTTTGTTCCCCATGAAAATGGGCATTTTGACCATGTGGAAAATGGGTGTTTTGTCTTAAAAATGGCCATTTTCAATGGCACAAAATGGTTGTGTTAACACACTATAATAAAAATAGACATTTTTTCCATTTTCTTCATACCATCATCCCTAGAACATTCTAAATACTATTTCCTACTTCTAACTATGCCACTAAGACATCAACAAAGTAAATTGAGATGCTAACTCATTCTGAAACACATAACACCACTCAAATAGCTATCACTAAAAAAGGCCAATAGATTTTAGAGATTATCCACCATCAATTTTATTAGTAGTCAGTACCTATGTACCTACAAACTGTGCAACTGGGGGCTCTCACTTAAGTAGATAAACTACTGGTGAGAGTTGGCTAGTGTGACTTCTACATGTTTCGCTACACCACATGTCCCATATTAACTTTAGAGTTCCTTAGCAATTTATAGTATAGATGGGCACACCCCTCTCACATTTTTGCCATTCAATTTAGAGTATGAGGAGTGTGATACTAGCTATATCTCCTTTAATTCACTGAGCTCCTATAATTGCCAATTGATGGTGTCACTAAGCTTCTAGATGTGTTTACGAGCAGTAAGCCTTGACTAGCTAAGTTGGCATATATTACTAGGCTAGCTGGACCAAGGCTACCATGATCTAAGATTTACTCTATCAATAACTCTATCAAGTATCTACTATATCCTACCTAGTAGCACCAACCAAGTTAATAGGATCAAGTTGTATAAAATATGGGCCACAGAACAGGGCATACAATTTAACTTAACACCAACCATTCTAGAGCATCTACATAGAGCTAGCCATATCCTTGGCAATGACATAGTGGTGGGAGGTATCTTCACAACACTACTTATTTGACTTAGCATGGAGGACTAACATATGGGTCGTGTGCTTGAGCAACAGTTTTTTGTTAACTATGACACTGTGTAAGCTGTGGGTTTGGCATATGATGACCCTTAGTTATGGGTGAGATATTTCTTTAATAAGGAGAAGATAACTGCCAAAGTGGGATAGCAGTAGCTAAAAGACCCAAAAGAGGAAAATAGTAATGATATAGTATTTGTCATGACCATCAAAGAGTTGCTACCTGACTCCTTAGTGCTAAAGCATCTATTAAATCCATCAGCATTTATCAAGAGATAGTAGAGATTGATGGATAAAGCAATAACCTCTTTGGCTCTAACTATAAATCCTATAGTTGTGCCTACCTATGTATAGGTTGAAACACTTTTTAGGGAAAGAAGGCCCATATTATGGCATAGCTTGCTGATATTTGACAAAAGGTCTACAAGTGACTTGATGGGCTTAAGGCTTAGCACCAATCTTCACTTATGCCTCCTCTAGCACCAACTTTAAAGGATTATAGATCCACCTATTCGTTTTTCTTTTTCTTATCTTTTTAATTCTTTTGTATATTATATAGAAAATTATGAAAGTATTAATGAAACTAAAATTTTTTGTAATACTTTTGGAGTTATATATAAAATTGACTTTTACTGCTTCCTATGTATATGTTATAATAATATAATATTTATGAGTAAACATGATAAAAAAATACTAAGCAAAAATTAAAATGCACTCTTAGGAATAATCCCACACACCACATGCATTTTTTCAACATTAATTCTCCAATTTTACACAATTTATTCCTTCTTGCAGGGGGGTAATACCATTTATTACATGCAATTGACAAACTAATTTGACATATTGCTCAAACAACTATAGGGGGCATGCTATAATCTTTTTCAAGCATACATAATTTTTAGTTGTATCCTTATGCTTGCAATTCTAAATCATTTTTGTCATCTGCTCCACTATAGGGGGCCAAACACACTAGCTTCAATTCAAGCCAAAAATTAGAAATATGCCAAGTGAAATTACTTACCCTATCTAGTTAAACCTATTGAGTAAAGGTTACTCTCCATACAAAGCCAACAAAATTCAAATCTATTAGGTAGAGATAGCTTTTGAATAAAGCTAATAGAAGTCAACAAACTCTTTAGAGGTATCTCTCGAATAAAGCTAACAAAAGTCACACCTACCGAAAAAAGGTAGCTCTCAAAAACACCACTAAAGTCTACTCAAGTTGCACCCATAGAGTACATGGAGCTCTCGAACACAAATTGCCACAAAGCACTAATTTTGCTTTTAAGAGCTTGACATTTTATCAAGTAAGAGGGTCACCCCAATTAGGTACGCATCTCTCCCTTTTTCTAAACTTTGGGTTATTGCACAAATAAAATATGATCGCTCCTAAAGTTAGGGCCAACTGTGGAATCTAGGTCTTAGTTCTCTTAAGTTTGGATTATGCATTAATGAAAAAAGGGCAAGGTTCTTGTAAATGAGAACTTTAATGTTTAATCAAAAAGTTCTTCTATTAGCTAATTGGCTAATTGTCCAAAAAATTTTATAACAGTTTTTTTTTATAAGAAAAGAGTTTGAAAATACATAAAAGAATGTTTTTATCAAGGCTTTCTATTTTTGAAAAAGAAAAATCATTTTAAAAGGAGCCAAACAACTATCTACATCTTTACCAAAATGACCATTTCTATTAGAGAGAAAATTCTATCATGGTCCCTTGCAAAATAGATGTTTTGTTCAAATTTTAAACTAATGTTATTTGAACTGGAAAACAAAATGGCTATTTGGCTTTAAAATATCCATTTTTCTTTCACACAACCTGATTATAAATTGATGGCTCTGTGTCAATCATTGAGGTCGACTTTTCTCGGTAAATATGCATTTACAGACAAATAAAAACACTTTTAAACACAAACAATATACACTTTTTTAGGAGATTTTAAAGTTTTTGTCTATATTCTACTCTAGCCAATTAGAGAATGGTCTAAAGGCAATTTTACCTGATAGGTCTTCTAGTTTTTTTTTCTTTCATCTAAATTATTTGTTTGCCAATCAAGCATGGTAATCTAATTCTATTTTCATTTTCTTCTTTTATTTTCCATCTACTAATTAGTTAAGATGATTTAATTTATCACATCATGATGCCTTTATTTTTATTTCTTTTTATTCATTTATTCTTTTATCATGAAATTAATCATTTGTATACTAGTTATATATAATGGTTTAAGTTTTATACCTTGCTTTTATCATCCATCTATGATTTAGAGGGGATGATTTAATTTATATCATGTGGTATTTTCTTTTTTATTTTATGAGATTGAATTAATTGTATACAAGTTAGACATAATAGTTTAAATTCTTATTCTGATGTTGTTTTTATATTTGACTCATATCTATAATGTTGTTTATTTTCTTTATATTTTCATATTTTATTATTCATGATTTTATTTATTATGATATGTGAGTTAATGTTCTACTTGTGATTTGACATGTTTTAGAGTTATTGTATAACTTGATCGAATTGTTTCCTTTATTCGGTATTTCCTACACAAGAGGACTAGTATCCTTTTTCCTTTCTTTTTATCATTTCCTTTATTTTTTGTTAGAATTCA
>CANXYI011235321.1:0-11604 GCA_948208565.1 Hura crepitans | reverse complement strand
CTAATGCTATAGTTTTTATACTGTAAATGCTCTATCTTTTCATTTTAGGGTCGTAATAGCTAGTAAATAGATTGTTTTTCATGCTAAAACCTAACTTTCACATCAAACTATTTTTTATATAATTAACTGGTGTTTTCTAATAAAAATGGATTTGTATTTCCTTAATCAAAAGTCACTATCAAATGTATTTCAATAAAGGCCAATCTCCTAGAGATGGGAGTTGGGCAATTACCTCTAATTCTAATGGAATTAAGGGTAACTGTCATGTTAATTGACAATCAATGAATGACTCACTTTCTAGATGTACAAATATGTTTGTTAAATATTACACTTTACTTTCTTTACATGAAAAGGTGACATAAATACATTAAGCATAAATGTATGCATGATTGAAAAGGGATTGATAAACATTACAATATATAAGAAGGCATATTATTAAGGCATACATAAGATCTAAAATTTTGAACCTTTTTGGTGCAGAAGATCAGAAGCATTAGTGTAGAGGCCAGGTGGTGACTCCATTAACCACTCTCATCCTTAGTAAAATACATAATCTCTACAAGGATTAAAGTCGCATCTTATCAATATCTGCACTACTTAAGGCTTATGAATATTCTATCTGTATAGATTAAGGATGAGCAAATAGGGATAGCCTACTAGTGTGGAAGAGGAGAGAAGTCATTCTCCCACTATAGTTCAAGAGTCGACACACTTAGAAACCTCAATGCTTAGTGAAGCAGCATAGTCAGCACCTACCCAGCCAATATCTATGCAACTGGCACTACAATAGTAGATGGTAAAAAAGTATTTATACAAGTTCCTATAGTAGTAACTCCACCTCCATTAGTAGCACCTTAATAACCACTATATGTCTCATATGCTCCTCAAAAAACATACTTAGGTCGGGTAAAGAAAATGGGAGCTGAGGATTTCTTAGGGGTAGAAAATAATGATACAATAATGGATGAATACTAGTTAAAAAGGACTATCAGAATACTCCAACAATTGAATTATAGCCTAACTAAGAATGTAGTATGTGCCACATTATTGTTAGAAGCTAAGGCATACTGATGGTAAGAAATGGTGAGTGAAAGCAAGACATGGGAGGATTTAACCTGAGAATTCTTCTTAGAGAAATTCAAAAAGTAGTACATTACAAAACACTATTGGGATAAGAAGAGATAGGAATTCCTTAATCTAAAATAAAGAGATAGGTCTATTTCCAAGTATGAAGAAGAATTTGCTAGACTTAACTAGTATGTAAAGGAAATTGTACCCATAGAAGCTGAAAAGGTGTAAATGGTTTAAAAAAGGGATAAACAGTGACATAAATCTACATGTGGTCATAATGAAAACTAGAGAGTTCTCATACTTTATAGCAGTAGCTTGTATAGTAGAAGAAATATTAGAGGGGAAAAAGAAAGAGCACCTCTAGAAGAAGAATTAATCAGGGTAAAATGACTTCGTCTTAGGAAGTGGATAATAAATAGAAAGAGGGCTAGACTTAATCACAGTATTAGAGTCACGATGAGACCTTATAGCTTAAGCAAGGATTCCAGATGCAAGCTTAAGCTTCTAGTGCACCAATAACCTCTATCAAAGGTGCACCTAGGGTATAATATGAGCACTATAATAAAGAGCACTTAGGAATTTGTTGGAGAACCATACCAAGGGCTACATTTTAAAAGACTACCTTAAGTCTTTTACTATAGATATATAGTATCAAGTTTCTTCACTGATGCCTTCAATAGCCTAAAGTGAAAGTAGAAGGGGAAGAAAAGTTAGTGATGAAAAGCCTAGATCTGATATAGCACAAAAGACAAAACACAGGGCTTCAGCTAGGTAATATGCCTTAATAGCCAGAGAAGACCTAAGCTCTTTAGAGGATGCACCAGGTACTCTTTATTTTTGTACTAGTTCTTGATACAGTTACTTTTCAAATTATAACAATATATAAATTATAAAAATCTAACTACTAAAAGGATTATAACAACTCTTGAGGTAGATTCGGATGAAATTTCTTAAGAGGGAAAGGAATTATAACAACTAAAACCCTAATTTTATGAATAGTATTTCTCGAGCCACTGGGTCACATTGAGGAGGCTAAAGGGGAATACTAGTCATAAAACTTTAAAGGGTAAAATAATGATAAAAATGAGGTAATTAAATTTTTCACTTAACTAATAAATTATTTTATGCTAATATCTAGTGAATAGTGGCCTCAATTGACATCGCATTGGGAAATGCCTAGGATGTGGTTGAATTAGCCTAAAAATAGCATACCTTGAAGGTTAAGAATTCCAAATAATCTAATGGTGAAGAAATTAGAATTTTCTAAGGTTGATAGATATTTAATTGGAATTTCTTGATTACACGAGTGAATAGTTAACATAGTCCCCCTTAAAGTTTTGGCTTAAGATTTTAGAGGCCCCTTAATTGGGAGATTTGTTATTTTTTGTATTAAAAGCATGGTTTTTAGATATCTCTAAAATTTATTTTGCATTTTTTTATTTTAAAATTTAAATAAGATTAATCGAGGTTGTCTGATTACCATATGGTATAATCCATCACTATAATATAAATATGTTATAGTGTGTTTGGGTGTAAGATAAGGAAATAAACTCATCTTATCCCCTAAATTTGCAAAATGCTAACACTACCCCTTCCCTCTCTCTCCTTTATTCTTTTCTTTAATTCTCACTTGAAACACACCAGAATCCTTTGAATATTATATGGAAAATAATTCTTGTGATGTATAAAACCTAATTCTAGCCTCAAATTTTTGAGAAATAGAGGTTTCGAGGTGGAAATAGAGCCTTGAAGATTAATGGTTTTGAACCCCTAAACCATATTAGGTCCTAAAGTGAATCTCGATTATTTTTCTAGGTAATTTTAAGCACTCTAGATTATGATTATGTCTTTATTTTTGAATTTACAATTATAGATATTTTTCTTTATTTTTAAATTTACAATTATCGATATTTTTATATGTATTTTTTAAATTATTGGGGTGCTATGGAATTTAGAGAAATTGGCATAGAATGAGAATTAAGGCGAATGAAAGTTGTAAAATCAAACTTATGACCTCGAATAACATCTTTGTAAGTATATTTAATGAATTGTGCAACTTTTCATTTAATTTTAGGAAATTCAAGTGTATGTGTTATTATGGAAATTGTGAAAATTATACATATATATATATGCAAAATATGTAACTAATGTATGTGTTGGTTTATTTGATTAATAATAAAATGAATTTAATGAAATTAAGGTGACAAAATAATGGTTAAGGTGTCTTTGTGCATATGGCCGAATGGCATGTCTGATTGTGTGTGGTAGTGTAGTTAATATATGTGTACACATATGGCATAATGAGGTGTTAAATGTAGAAATGAAAGGATGTGCAAATGAATTAAAAGAAATAGAATTATATAAGTAAGAGAAACATAAACGACTAAATGAATTAAGTCCTAAACTAGGTAACCATATTGTGTAACCATACATAAGTGAAGTGTAAATGACATAATGGCAAATCTATTTAATGCGATAGTATAAATAAAATGTGAAATACAATAAGATAAAATATGTTTATGTAGAGGTAAGGAAATAGTCAAACATTAGGACAAATAATTATGGTAATCTATATTAACTCTATATTAACTCTCATATGTACTAATAAGAAATGAACATGGATATGATAGGAAGGAATGTTAAAAGTATTAATAAAAATAAGTAAGAAGTAGTAGGAATGAATAAAGTAGAAGTAACTTGATAATGTACATAAGAGATGTAGCAGCATAAGTTATAACTCAAGATTGAATCGTTAAATGGGTATATTAATGGTAAGAAACCCAAGGAAAGTGAAATGGTCTTGTAATGTAACATAAGAAAAATGTTTAAGTAAGTAAGTGCGATGACCCAAAATAGATGAATAAATTGGTGTATAAATAAAAAGATGAATTGTGAAATGTGAATTGACCTATAATATGATAGGAAAGGTAAAAGACATATCATGTATTCTAATAATGTAAAATTGTTAAAATGAGGATGAAGTCAAGATAAGTATAAAATAAAAAACAAGTGTGGTATAAACAATATTGATTAAATAAATTGTAGCCCATATGATCTAGATACTTGCTAGATAGGTGAAGCGATAAAGTAGAGAAGTATAATAGCTATATATAATTGTGATAACATGGGTGCAACTATAATGTAGGTCTAATAAGGCCACTACATAACCCTTTTCTTAATATTGGTGCAGCCATAGTATAGGTCCAAAATGTGGACCTCTACATAACTATTTAATTAAGGCTAGTGTAGTAGCAGTGTAGATCCATTAGGGCCACTGCATAATTAACCCCGTATAATGCTAGAGCAATAGTAGAGTAGTTGTAAAATATGGATTACTGCATAACTTATAAATCTCATTATCCAGAATCAGGGTATGCCATGGTAAATATAGGCTAAAAGCTAGTAAGAAGGCTATGGTAAAAAAATTATAAAAATGAAATAAAATGGATAACAATAAGATAGATAAATTAGTAATAAGGTAATAAGTGTAATAAAGATACATGTCATGAATTAGACATAAGAAGAAAAGTATATGTGATCTAAAGTGGTAATAAATAAAGTACAGTAACAAGTTGGCATCATAGACTAATCACTAAGAATTAAGTATAAATAGTTAAAATTAATAATAGGTGACACGCAATAAGAATATAGTGAAGTCATGAAATATAATAAAATGATAATGATAAGATCAACTTGTATGGATACTAAAGCATCAATAAATTTATTGTAAATTAAATTAAAAAGGGGTCATATAAATTGAATGTATAATGTAAGACAATAAGAGGTGTGCCAAATAATTAAAAATAAACTTGCATTACTAGTTTGTGCATTGTATTATAAGCATGTTGTGCGTGCTCATTAATGTCACAATATATGTATATATAAGTGTGTGTGTGTGTGTGTGTATTGTATGATTCATTAAATACACCACTAAGACCTATGCTTAGTGCATCATTGTTTGCGATGCATAGGTAATAGATAAAAAGTGTAAGTAGCAGCCTCAAAAGGAGTAGTGCAGATCTAGGAGATACAGCTTCTAGTATTATTATAACATTTTGTCTAATAGGTATCTATGGCACTCATGTATGTATGGATAAGAGAGTGGGCTTAAGCTTTATAGAAAAGCTTGTATATATTCAAAGACTAGTATTGCAATAGGGTATATTTATTGTGTAAACTTATATGTCTATAATACATGTAAGATAAAAATGTTGCTGATGATGATAAGAAATGGGCGATATCATATGTGTGCATTTTATGGATGTAATTGTGAGGATTATTATGCTATTAAATTTTCACAAGATTAGTTGAAAGACTAGTTATACTCAAAGGATAACTAAAGTAAAACATGGAAATAAGTCATGAATAAGAGGAACAAAGTCATGTGTTATCCCTTACCCAGATTTAGCAACTGGATTAAGTTAGTGGTGTCTCAAGCATAATGGTTAGGAGAGGTTAGAATAGATTAAATGATGTAGAAAGAAATGAGTTAGAGGTTGAGGTTATGGCTATAATGTATGCCTTATGTATGCATGGTTTTATGCTTGGGATTAAGCTTATTTATGGTAAGTACAACATTATTTTTGTGTTTTGAGAATGATTGAATAGAGGAATTAGAAAGAAATGAACTGAAAAGGGTAATAGCCCTTATGGCTGAAGCATGTGTATATTGAAATAATAAGGTATAAATGTGATTTAGTGTGTAATTGGATTAATTAAGATAAATGATGTAGAGCATGATAAATGAATTATAATAATTTTGTGTTTGGGAATAATGCTTACGATCGAATGGTTAATATGTGTAAATAAGATATGAACATGACTTGATGATGAATCATGTAATGTTTAATCATGAAATGACTAACAAAGAGATTAACCTTATGAAATAGGACTAAAATAGCCCTTAAGCATGTGTGGCAGAATGGTATGTTAAATGTGAAAGTGAGTAATTTTGAATATATAATTGTATAAAGATGCACATGTAATGAAAGTTTATGATATATCATGTAATGAAATCCTATAAAGAATTATGTTAATACACGACCTTGAAATAAGGAAAAACGATAAGGTATGTACAACTATCTCGAGATGATAGTATGTTGAATCGGATGAAAGAAAATGAATATGAACTCCTAAGGTATAAATTGCTAAATACTTAAATAAAAATAGATAGATAAAATAGAGATAAGGCTTATATTAGTTAGATAGCCTACTAGATGCATTGTTCGATCAACTAAGGACTTAGTAGCTACTAAGACACTAAAGTGTACCATGTTTATGACAAGTGTAGCCATTGAGGTTCTAGATTAGATCCATGCACATTTTATATTGATAGATTCCATAATGATATGCTAGTATGGGTCTAGTGACCATAAAAATCCATAAGTGCCACTGTATATATGTTCATGCTATGTTATCACGAGCATAGTCAGAGAGTTCCAAAATAAGGATCCTTGTACACCTTTTAAGATAAGTGCGACTGTCAAGGTTCTTGATAAGAACACCTCTGCCCCCTCCCCCCACACACACACACAAATCATGTTTTGTTATGTTATATGGCTACAGATGTTGAGGTCTAAAATGAGGGCCCTTATACATATTTAGATCTTGCTATCCAGTACTTGGGACATAATCACTCAAGTATGGGCCAAATGAATAAATACTAAACTTACACTAGGATAACCACACGAATAAATATAGTAATTTGATAATTCAAATCAGAGGTATAATTAGATAATATTAAATGATGCCTAAGTAATGAGACATGAATGGCTAAGCTTGATTCAAACATTTTGATTTGGTTTTCTATTTACCAATCATTGCACATGTTTGGCATGTTTATGTGTAATGCTATATTTTCATATATGCACAATGTATATTTTATTGAATTCACCAATAAGCATACACTTAGTGTATTGGTTTTTTGATGTGTAGGTTGTAGATAAGTCATGTGGCTCAACCTTATAGTAGCAATGTAGTAGTTCAACCATATGGTTTTAGGTATTTATATGTCTTTTGAACATTTTCATATGTTGTAATATGTAGAATGGCACTCATGTATAGGTTAGCATTGGTTTGACTTGTAACGCTTGTAACTCGAAGCCTTGTGAATAGTACTACTAAGGCTAAAAAGTGTTCTAAAAGTGTCGGGCCACCTTCATAGGGCTCAAGGTAAGGGCACTGGCCATGAAAATTGAAGGGCCCACAAAATGATGAAATTGACTTCATTTAAACATTTAGCCAAACCATTAAATTATGTTAGGCTGTAATCTAGTGGACTGTAGGCTCAGATGGAGTCGGGCCAGGAATCACCTAGGATATGCCTAGAAAGACCTAAAAATGTCACACCCTGAAGGTTAAAAATTCACCTAAGTCCATTTGTGAAAGAATTTTTGGATTCTGAGGTCATTTGTAAAATTTTATAAAGTTTGAGGTTTTGCATATAAATCAAGGTAGTTGGTTAACTATCTTGTCATTGGAATTTGGCTATGATATTTTATGATCCCTTAAATAGGACTAATTAAGGATTTTTAAAATAAACAAAATGATTTTTAGAGGTACAAGTGATTTTTAAAAATTCCTCAAAGTTTCTATTGAAAATAAGCTTTTTTAGGTGGTGTGTGGGCCCCACCCATGCCACTTCAACCATTATAAAAAGGTCTAGGTGACACATGGATGGCCACTTGGCCAAACCCACTCACTCTCTACCTAAATTCTTTTTCTTCCTCCTTGCTGTAGCCAACGCCACTCCAGCCTAAATTCTCCATCTTCATCACCTTTTTCAAGCATTTTCTTAACTCTATTGCCACTAAAAATCTTCTTAACATGTGAGGAATTGCTTTATAAAGGTATTAGAGGCTATAAAAGTGGCTAGAACTCAAGAAAAATCAAGAAAGCTTAAGGTGTCAACAAAAGATGACCAAAAGAGCAATATGATTGGAAGTGTTCTTATGTGTAAGTGTTCTAGCTCTTTTTATTTTATTTCATAGGGTATTTGATGATTCTAAGAATAGCCATGTGATTAGAATTTGATTTGGGTGAGTGTGTGATTTTTGGTGGATTTTTGAAGGAGGAATGGCGTGTATGGAAGGCAAGGCTTAAAGGTAGGATTTTATGATTTCCTTCAAGCTATAAGAGTGGATTTCAACTCTTTTGGTTTTGAGGTAAGTACATCTAATCCATTCCAAGCATGTGAAGTTGAATTGTCATGAAAATTGCTTAGGAACCTTATATGGAAGTGATAGATTTAGTGATTTATGTGCGTGGCTTGATAGGCTGAGTATATAACTAAGTCAATAGTGTGTGAAATGGATGTTTGGGATAATGTTTAGATGGAATGGAAGCATGGAAGGGTGAGTTCCTCACTTGGTCAAGTGTTGTGTGTTGGCATGTGTGTGTATATTAATTGAAATGGTGTTTTAGTATGCTACTTGATGTTTTTATCATGAATGATGATTGAATTCTAGGTGTACCTAATGAATTTAGGGAGTGTTGGTGGATGAGTTATTTTGGTTGAGAGGTGTACTTAATGGGTGAGTGAGTTCATAGGTCTTGTACATTGCTCTTGTATTGTTTTTTGCTTATTATGGATGGCATGTAAGGTGTATGTGATGAACTTCGTGAAGCTAGGCTTGTATGTGGGTATTGGTAGTTTGGTCAAGGCATGTTATAGGCTATATTGGTCTAATATGAATGATAAAGGCATGAATAATGTGTTTAGGTAGGTTTGTTTAATGCCTAAATGTGTATGAGTGTGTTTAAATGGGATAAAAGCATGATTAAGGCAAAATGGACTTGTGGTCAAGAGCTTTATGAGGTAAGGTGACATGAAAATGAGTTATGGTTAATGGTATTTGTATGTGCATATAGGCATGACATTTATAACATTTAGTATATGACTTGATTTTGGTTGATATCATGATTAGTTTGACATGAAATGTATAAAAAATGGGACATGTTTAAAGCATCAGAAAGGGATTGAAAAAAAATGAATTTAAAAGTGGCTTAGAATGGCATGTATAATGGCTTTAAAAGGGATGAATTTTAGGCATGGAAATAGACTTAAAAATGACTTACATTGTAATATTTTTATGGGTTGGCATGTAAGCCATTTATATAGCAAATGGATGTTTTTCTTTGAGGTTACCTTTAGGCCTATGGACTTAGATAACTATTGGTGCAATTGGCACTAAAAAAGCACTTGAAATAACCTTATAATAGCTGTCGTAAATGCATAAAATGACCTATAACTATCTCGTAATTTAAGATTTTGGGACTATAATTAAAATGGCAACTTCACATGAGAATTTTTGAGTCAAAATAATATGCTAGACTAGAATTAATATGCATGTAATTATGCCTCTAGATTTGAGTCAAAAAGCGATAGAGAATTTTACCCGACAAGGTTAAAAATGACTTGTAACTATCTAGGTCAAAAATTGACCATTTGATAAAATTTTTATCTATCTATTTTGCACATCACAATATTATAAAAAGATGATTAATAAACAAATAAACTTAAAAATAGTGATAGGTGACCCAGTAGCTAGACACCTATTAAATGGATTTACCAGTCAACTTAAGGATTAATAGCTGCAAGACTGTCTAATTGTTAGATTAAGCCAGTGCAGTGGCTAAGGTTCATAATTGAGCTATTGCACTAGTCTGTAGGGCAGACAATTCTTTTCATGGATTGGATATCAGACTATGCTAGTACAGTGGTGAAGGTTCCTAGATAGGCCACTGTATTAGTCTGCTAGGCAGACTAGGATGGATTATTTATTATGATCAGTGTCTTAAGAGGTTTATGGACTGATCCCTATACATAGCTACTCAGCATTTCACCCCTTAGAAGGTTCTTATGAACTGATCCTTATAGGCTATGGTGGCCAATGTAGCGGCTAGGGTCTAAAATTTAGGCTACTATACATCTTTCAATTCCCTTTTATTTCAGTGCCTATAAGTGTAGTCTACCTAGTGGGGCCTATTCAATAATTTAAACAATGCACTTGAGTGAATTATGGAGTAATTGAATAAATTATAAAAAGAAATTAAATTAATACAATTGTAGTGGCATTTTAGTAATTTTAGGAAAAAGCGTGGCATACATTTTGCATAACATCAAACATGTGGCATGTGGTTCACACACTACACTTAGATTGTTAATTTCAATTGCATGTGTGTGTCAATACATGTTTCATACTCAACGTGCCTATGTAGTGTGCACAGGTTGCAAGGATAAGTAGGCCAACCTCAGTGATTATGTAGTATAGCTATACAACAGTTGAGGACTAAAGAAAGTTATTTTTCTTTTTATTAGTGGCACTCATGTAGTAACCTATAGGTTTTTGGGTTAGCATGCTTAGAAGCTACTATGTTGGTATATATAACCTAGAAGTGTTATATATAATCTATTATGGTGTTTGGTTAGACCATGTGTAAACTTGATAACTTTAGGCTTGAGGCCCTATGTGGTTGAATGTTGATATGACATATAAGTGTCTATTGTTGAATGATGCTTAATTAGGGGACCAGAACGAGATGTTAGGAATTATGGCTTATTGAAGTGTTTTAACAAGTGGAAAAAAATTTTGGTATGTTATCCGGGTAGCTGTTATGCTGCCCAATTTTCTGTGACCTATAAAGAGTCTGTGTATACTTTGTCTAGGTTTATCAAACAATGTATGAACATGCTTAAGGATTAGATGGGACATCTAAGTAATATCTAATAGAATTCTAGAATTGCCTATAAGTGTTAATGAGTTTTCCCTAGAGCAATCCTAGGATGGGTGACTTACTAGGAAGTACCTCACCAGTCGAGTTTCTTTAAGAATTCAGTAAGGGGTGTCACATTTTACCCTATTGGGAAAATATGAGATAGCTGATAAACCATTAGAGGAACAAGAAAAGGAAGTGGCAAGTTATGCTTTAACTACCATATAGGGAGTAGAAAACTACAACTACTTCTGAGCCTAGTGATGCTGTACATAGGCCACAACCTCAGGCATAGCCATAGACAGAGGCATCTCCAGTTTTGTTGCAACGAATAGTAAATCTATTGAGACATACCTCTACACCTACTACTCTACCTCCACCTTTTCCACCAGCTTTAGTACCTTTGCCTTTCCCAGATCCTATGTAAAAGACACCACTAGAGAGAATTAAAAAGATGGGAGCTATGGATTTTTTAGGCATAAGAGAGGATGATGCAGCACAAGTGGAGTACTAGTTAGAGAGCACTTTTAAGATTTTAGAATAGTTGGAATGTTTAGAAAAAGACAGTCTAAAGTGTACAACTTCCCTCCTATAGGAAGAAGCATACCACTGGTGGGATACTATCAGAAGGAGGGAACCAAAGGCAGAGTTTACATGGGAGTTTTTCCTGCTGGAATTTAGAAAGAGGTATATCCCTGAGTCCTATGAGGACAAGAGAAGGTAGGGATTTTTAGACTTGAAACAAAGTAGGAGGATAGTGGCTGAGTATGAGAAGGATTTTACTCGGCTAATTAGATATGCTGAGGAGTTTACACCTAA
>CANXYI011235263.1:0-13167 GCA_948208565.1 Hura crepitans | reverse complement strand
GAAAAATATGCATGCTAGGAACATTAATAACTATCCTAAATGATTTATGAGACTTAAAAAGATTATTTTATGACATATAAATGCCTTAGGGGTATTTTGGTAATTTAGCACTATAAGGTGTAAATTAAACTGAAGGACTTAGCAAGAACAATAATTAGACTGCACGTGTATGAAAATATATGATCTCACGATTTAAATGCTTTAAGTCCACCACTGAGTTTCTTGTATACTCAGCGTACCTATTTTGGTGTGTAGGTAATCAAGATCAGAATCTTACCTTGTGAAGCGTGTGGATAAAAGTTCAAAGGATACTTTTTGAAGGAGAACAAAGTAAATGTTGTATAGTTTTGATATCTATGTACATAGGTGGGAAATCGGTAGAAGATATGTATTTAGGTTCTTTTAATGTAATGTCTATAAGTATGTATAAACTATTGATGTGAATGAAATAGAACTATATGTTTTGTGAATACATGCTTAAAAATAATGCTTGTTGATGATGTGAGCATGAGGCACTATATATGTATGCTTATTTTCTATGGTCTGAGGCTTGTGTTCTCATTTGAATAAGCTGATGTTAGGTTGATAATAGGGGACCAGATGGGTCCAAGAGTTTTGAAATGATCATAGAAGTGCTTCAACAGGTTTTAAAATTTTTGGATAGGAACTCAGACAGTTGTTATACTACCAAAATTTCAGAGAAATATAATCAAAGTTAAACAAATGGTACTAATGGGCAAAGTTAGGATGGGAGACTTAGGAGCACATGCATCACCTATTGAGTTCCTTCGGGAATCCAGTAGGGGGTGTAACAACTTATAATTGTTTACAATGTCTTATACCATGTTATAAAGTCCTTGGTATATAATCACAGTGTAGAGGAAATCATGAAGTGTTCATGATGTGAGATTCTTATTGCATTCAAATGTGATATACCTAAATATCCCTTATCATAGTATTACCAAGATGGGACATTGTTAATGTAAAAAGTTTAGCAAAGGTTATACTTCTTGATTGGATTAAGCAGTAGTTCTCACAAGTAGTAAGCATAGAGATACTTAAAGTTAACGTATGGATGTTTATTTAGGAAGTAAGTACATTAATGACCTACTATGAGATCTTCATATGGATATTTAATCTATGTCAATGAAAGTATCTCATTATATTAGTGGTGCAAGTATCCTTAGACTTGAGATCACTAACTATCTTAAATATAGAGTGACATACTTTACTTGAAATAAGAAGTATAATAGTGAGGTGATTAGGTATGGCATAATATATATAAAGATAGGGTAGTAATCAATAAAGGATTCACCACCCCTGATTATAATGGGGAGTTTATCTCACACTTTTGATGAGTAACCTATATTTAGGAATCTCTAGTTACAACAAAGTGCCATATATGAATGGGATTCATTAAAGGCATTTTGGGAATAAAGATGAAATTATCAGAACAATATGTGTAAGGCTTAATTAGACATACTTAGTTAAGCTATGAATTGACACAAGTCCATACTCAAAACTAGATGAGGTAAAAGATAGTGAAAGGAGTTTATTACATAGTAACTGTATATGTAAGGGTTAAGTCAAACCACTTTAATATTTAGAACTTGGGTAGTCATAATGCATAGATAGATGCCTTACTTGACTTTGTATACAAGTGATATGTTAATTACTGAATTGATAGTGATTCAATAAGATTGAATCTGTAGAGTCCCAATTAAACTAGGACTCTAATTCACTATGTACAACTAAGCTATTTTGGAAACCCATATGGTCACACACATAAAAGCAGTTTGAGGGATGTTCAATGAAATTGAATGTTCTAATGATATGAGATATCATTGGAAGATGAATTAAGAAGAAGAAATGAGCAAATGGACTTAGGGCCTATTTGCAAATGAAATGTCTAGAAAATCAGGGTTTTTGGAAGATTAAGTTTTTTTTGGACTTGGGCCTTGTTAAGTCCAATGTTTAATTGATCTTGCATTTGATTTTTATGGGCTTTTAAAAGGTTTAAAATGCCTTAAATTAGAGTAATTATTAATCCAAAATGGGGCTAAGGAGTGCCACATAGGATTAATAAAAGTGGGGCTAAAGTAGGTTGCACATAAGATCATCAAAAGGCTTATGCGCATAGGATAGAAAGGGGCCTAATTGATGGGTCCATTTTGGTTTTGATGTAGACAAGATTTTAAGTGTTAAAATTTTACCAAAATAGGTCTTATTTATGATATAAATTAGCCTTATTATAGCTGTAACACCTTAAAACCCAATCGATAACTAATTCAGATATAGAATGTCATAATTGACATCTCCTACTCGATCTGGTTGCCGGATACGAATAGAAGACATCGCACAAACTTAATTATCTTACTACTACTAACTATCATCAAAATATACAATTATTTAATGTAACAACTCAAAAAACCTAACTCTCATGAATAGTACTTTCGAGGATGAATAGTGCTTCTTGAAACCTGAGTCGCACTAAGTGTGCTGATGGGTACTATTAATTATGATAGAATTTTAGGCAAAGTTTGAAGCCAATCCAAAGTTATTTGAATGGTTAAAAAAGCTAATAAATATTTTACGGTAGTATCTTATAAATAGTGCCGTAGGCAAAGCTAAATCACAAAATAATTCAAAAGTTGCTCAAAATAATCTAAAAATATTACAACCTAATGCTCAAATATTTTGAATAGTCTATTGGGTTTAGAATTGAAATTTTCTGATATCGGCAAGTTTTTTTGTGTAATTTTTGTGAAAGAAAATATAGTAATTTTTTGGGTTTCCTTCATTTTTTGGGTTTCCTTCATTTTTGGGGCTTAAGGTTTTAAGGGAATTTAGAGGAGGAACTTAACTAATTTCTGAGAAAGAAATGAGGGAATTTTGGTTTTCCTAGAGAGGATAAAAATTTTATGACGTTTTACGGAAAATAATTTCAAAAACTATAAATACCCCTTTCCCTTATTTTCCCTTTATTTCCACTCAATTCCCCCCTATTTGCTCTAAAAAATCGACAACCTCCTCCTCCCCCTCTCCCTTGTTTTTTCTTTTTCCTCTACCTTACTCGCCTCCAAATATCATACCCGAATAAAAGAGCATCCCGAGATGAGTCCACGGACATTAAAAATACCTATTTTGGTAAAGTATCTCAAGAGGAATCTCGAATTCCATCTCAAGATGAATACTGACCTCTTAAATCCTGGGTACTTTTTTCTCGAGTTTGATATTTTTCATGGGTTCCTAGGATGCCATACATTGTATGACTAGGCTCGAAAAAAAAATTCTAGATTTCTTAGAATTTTATATTAATCTTTAAAGATGGTATCCTTTATATTTGTAGGCGAAATGGTGACCCGAGCTTTTCAAGGCAAGGAGAAAGCTTAGGTGGGTATCATGCATCTTGTATGATCAAGTTTGATATGTGTAATCACATTAATTTAGATGAAATGTATATAAACCTATCATGTGCATTTTGACATAAATTGGCATTTATTGATATAATGTGTATTAAATGCATATTTGGGCATGTATGACATAAATAAAGGATTGATAAGTGTAATGTGATGGTCTAGTGCTTATTATGCATGAGTGATGCATTTTTATGGTAATATTAAGTAATGAATGCACTTTGTGAGTTTTATGCATTTGTTGAGGTTGTATATGATTAATGTCCTATATGTGTGTGAAACATTAATTGTCATTTATATATGGCATGAATTATATGTTATTGGTGAGTATATGCTGCCCAAATGGCTCTTGAATGATGGCATGTTTATATATGTGATAGTATAACCATATAAAGTCATTATACAATATTAATGCCATCTGACCATGTATAATTTGTTAGGAGTATATGGATGTAATTTTAAGCATTTATGCATGACTTATAATTGTAAATGTTTAAGTATGAGTGATCTAATGGCCTTGGGCATGTGGAGGCTGAAATTCATGTAAGTAAGCCATATTTGCATATTCGTGAATTATGTACGTAAATGACTTAGATAGCATGTTTTATGCTTAAATGCCATTTTGAATATGCATCTATGATGACTAAAATGTGTGTGTGTGCTTTTTGGTGGCCGAATGCCATCTTAAATGTTGTATGGGTTATTGCCATGTGCATAGCCATATAATATATGCTTATCACTAAATGCCGATAATGTGTGAAATGGCAAGTAATATGATATGTGATTATTGCGCATAACCTTGACACATTAGATATTAAAATGCATATTAATGATGAAAGTAATGGTAAAATGCATGATTATGATGCCAGATAAGTTTTCTACCTTTTACACCTAAGCAATGTGGCCACTCAATGTTTTTAAGCTTTTGTAAGCCTAATTTGGCTATGCTATGTTTTTGTTAACATAAGCTACTTAGCATAAGTGTTTAGGCCTTGTTGAGATGCAAAATAGCCATTGTTATGCATTTATGTGTGAGGTGGCATAAACTATGTTATGCATTAAAATGGTTAAAATGAGATAATCGACCAATTTAATGATGCCTATATAGTTAGACAAACTAGTATGATTAGGTTGACTAGTCAACTAGGATTAGTAGCTGCAATGTTTACCTTTAAGTAATAGGCCTATGGGCCATTTGTGTTTTTATGTCGTTGGGCACCAAGCTTTCAAGCAATGTTTTAAGTCGCACTGCAATATTTTTTTTTGTCGAGCATGGACTTAAAAGAAAATTTTTAATGAAAACTTTGAGATATTCGAACTGGACGTTAATATTCCTATTTATTAGGATTTTTGTCCTTTCATTATCATTAGGCAATCTGAACATGGGAGCCCTAGAAACCTAGTGGCTATAGCCCCATTCTTTAATAATCATTCCATGTGCGACTTCTAAAAAGCCTATAGCTTTTGAGGTACTGGAGGTGGAACTGTATGAACTATAGCAATTGTAGCAGCAACAATTGTTGTTGCCTACCTGATGGACTCCAACATCATTTGTAACCAAGTCTGTTGACCCTGCTATCCATGTGTAGCATGTCTCACATTACTAGAGGTCACATACTCTTGTTATGCCCTCTTTGTCCAATAGTCATAGGAGCATGGCTCTCTACTTCTTCCTCTTTGCTTGAGGTAGTATTATGACTCATCTCTATATCTATAGGTAAGAGAAATATATTATGAACCCCATATGTAAAATGTTATGATGTAAACATACTATAGTGCTTTTATGTAACCCATAGGTTTAGAGGAAAGCCTAAATCAGAGCTCTGAAAGCACTCAAGTGTGACACCTTTTGCTCGATCCATACACCTGACCTAAATAGAGAGCATGTACACATATCGATATCCAATTTTGTTACCTATAAAACCCTATTAAATTAAAACTTTTATTAATTAAAGGATTTCATTAAACAAGGAGTTGTAAAAACACCAAAAATCAATTAGCATGCTTTATGAGGCAACTAATGGGGTTAACGTGTCAAAAATTTGACAACATAATAGTTGTATCGAGACACTTTCCTAAATAGTAAATATATTTAAAACACTTCTAAAACATCATACAGCATAATACAACTCCAACTGGGTCCTTTTAATCCTCTAATCATCATAAAAATAGCACAGAGCCTTAGGCTCATCATAAGTAACATTCTCACGTGTAACATCAAGAGCTATCATACAAATCATGCAAGAAATATAAAGCTTTTGAAATAAATATAGTTTAAGTTATAAAATCGACATATGTTTATAAATTAGGCCCAATCCCTCTGAATCGCAAGAACACTTCTATTACATTTACATCATGACTATTTTACAAAAAGAAAACAAAAATACCCAAAACTTTGTAGTCTTTGTGTTCTCTTATGGGCAAAAGTTTTAGCTCTAATATGCTGCTCAATTACCTACATATCATAAACAAAGCAATGTGTTAGGCTTTCACTTAGTGGTGTAATCACTTTAACATGAATATGCCAATTATATCATGCAATTGTTCATTTCATTTCAATATTATGACATGTTATCAATAAAAAGCATACTATATGGTTCATAAGCAAATAAGCATTTTTGATATACATACATGTCAAGAACTATGCATATGTTACATAATGTCCATATATATAGCTTAACTATTATCAATATAAATAAAATGAGACATAAGCTTAACATGCACATTTACCTCTTCATAATAAGCAAATAAACATATAAGCACATACAAAAAATATACTATACATTACATTTTATAGCCTCATAGTTATGCATTAATCAAATTTTGATTTCATAAACATCATTATTTAAAAGTCTTTAAATTGTTTAACTAATGCCCATATTAAAGAGACAACTATCAAAGGTTGGATAACAGATATCATTGGCTTGAAGGCACTCGCATCTGAAGATATGTAGACATTAGCCCGTAGGCACTTGCATTTGAAGATATGTAAACATTGGCCGATTAGCACTCGTATTTGAAGATACATGGAAACATTGGCCTATAGGCACTCAGACCTATTGGTACATAGAAACATTAGCCCATAGGCACTCACACCATCAATACATAGATTGGTGACCCTATAGGTCTCATACCTGAAGGTAAGATAATAGCTGCTAAAAATCCTAGTTGACCGGTCAACCTATCCAAACTAGGTTGTGTAACTATATATGCATCATTAAACTCATCATTTTATGTCATTTAAGCCATTTATACATTTTACACCATATTATCACATAATATGTCTCATTAGCCATTTTGCAACTTAACAAGGCATAAAAACATATGCCTATAGCATAACAATATAATTAAATCATGTAGCCAATTGAGGCTCAAGTTTATTACCTCCAAAGGTCATATTACCATGGTGTAATAGCTCAAAACATCAACATATAACATCATATGCATTCTCATGCTTAACTCATAGATCATTTATCCAACTCAAGCATAAAGCCTTTAATTATGTGAAAAACTTCATAACAAGCTTTATCCACACATAACAACATCATAAATCACATATGTGCATCTTAGTTCTCATTAATACTTCAATATGCCATTTAAGGCATCAATAGGCCTCATATGGCCACAACATACATCGTACATGCATTTCTCAATTCAAGCACATTCATACCACATTATAATCATGCATTCATGCCTTATAATGCTTAAAGCATTAAACATTCACATAAAAGCCACATTTCACATCAACACACCATTTTACACATCATATGGCATGTATTGATATAAGACACATAAAGCCTCATTATAAGGCAAAAGTCCATATTAATGTCATGGTGGCATTCAACCACTCCCACATGCACACAATCATACATTAAACTTGTTAAACCACTCACATATGCTTTTATACCATTTTATCCATACATACTAACATATTCACTTTAAACCATCATAAAGCCTAACATATGTCATTTGCACCTTAGAGGTATTTAGCCATTACTATAAGCACACACATGTTCATTTTATAATATGTAAGCATATATAATGGCATTTATACAATTTTTGACCATACATTACAAAAACATCCATTTAAGGCATAACTAGCGCAATATTTATGCACTTAGCTTACATGAGGCATTCGGCCTCCTCATGATATGTATACAACATCCATAATACACATTTATAACATCAAACATAACTATTCATCAATATTTAATTAAATCATGCATTTAACATATAATGGCCATTATTGCACAATATGTAATGAATGCACATATTGAATTCCAAGCATTTTGCATTCGTTTTAAAGTGATTACACATACCAAAAATAGTTGCCAAGTATGTCCATAGCTATCCTAGGCCTTCTCCTTACCTCAAGAAGCTCGATTCGAATTTTTGCTTACGAATTCAAATAGGTTCAATTTTAAAAAAATCATGAAAAAATCTTGGGCACCCGCAGGGTCTAGGAAAAATATCAAAATTGAAGGAAAATTACCCAATGGTGATTTAGTCACTATTTACCTCGGGAAGGAAATCTCAATTCCACTTAGGATTCTTCACCAAATTAGGCAATCTTAGTGTCTAAAGCTTCATATCAAGATGTTCTACCTCTTGGAAACTATTTTTTAGAGTAGGTATAGAGGATAAGGAAGAAAAAAGAGAAGAAGAGAGAGAAAAGAGGGTGGAAAAAATTGAGAGGAAAAGAGAGAGGGAATGGAGGGAAGTGAGGGGAAATAGGAGGAAAGAAAGGGAAATTTTGGGTATTTATAGTATTTGGAGAAATATATTTTTATTGCATTTTCATAATTTTTTTCTCCTCTCTAGAATGATCAAAATTCCTCAAAATGTGTTTCAAAAATTAGATAAATACGAATCTCATAGACATTAAAAGAATTAGGCTCGAAAGATGAAGAAAATTGAAAAAATTAGTATTTTTCCTTAGCCAAAAACTCGGTAAAAATACATTCTAATATCAAAAAATTTCAATTCCAGAGCTAATGGTCTATTCGAAATATTTAAGTATTAGGTTGTAATATTTTTAAATTATTTTGAACAACTTTTAAATTATTTTATGATTCAACTTTGCTTGTGGCACTATTTATAGGACGTTGCCGTAAAATCTCCTTTAGCATTTTTAAGCATCCAAATGGGTTTCAAAAATTAGATAAATACAAATCTCATAAACATTAAAAGAATTAGATTCGAAAGACGAAGAAAATAAAAAAAAATTAATATTTTTCCTTAGCTTAAAACTTGGTAAAAATACTTGTTGATATCTAGAAATTCTAATTCTAGAGCCTGGTCTATTCGAAATATTTAAGTATCAATTTGTAATATTTTCAGAATATTTTGAACAACTTCTAAATTATATTACAGTTCACCTTTGCCTGTAATACTATTCACAGGACACTATCATAAAATATTTTTCAGCATTTTCAACCATCTGAATGACTTCGAATTGGCTTCAAACTTTGCCCAAAATTCTCTCATAATTAATATTCCCATCGGTATAGTGACTCGAGTTTCGAGAAGCACTATTCACCTCAAAAAAGTACTATTTACAAGAGTCAGGATTTTTGAGTTGTTACACCATTAGCTTTTCAAAAGACTAAATAATGAACCTATTGAACATGTCCCATACTTGCTAAGCATTAGATTGGTATCACTACTAAGAGACAAGGGTTAAAGAAGATTGGGTTGAACTGGTGAGGGCTTTTAGTTGATAGTATTCCAATAATGCCAGTATTAAGGTGACATTAAAATAACTTGAACTAGTGAGACAGAAGCCTATTGAAATCTTTTCATATTATCTTGAAAAATAAAGAGCTAAGGTGCTAAAAATGAGAAACAAGCTTGATGACATTAATTAGATAAACATGTCTATCTTGAATGCCAATAGCTATATGAATAGTGGACTCACAGCCAATGGCATTACTACTTAGGAGTAGTAGAAAGATATTGCCATTGATATAGAAATGGCCTATCAAAATAAGGGATTCAAGAGCATAAGCAACTTAAGGTATTCCAATAATAATGCCAGGGGTGCCATTAAGACTGCAGTTCTAAAAGCTTTCTAAGGTAAACACTACTCTAATCTTGGGAAGTCCTTATCCTAGTGTTTGAAAAAGCTAGTTAATGAAAGAAAGCTATAGCCTTTCTTGCCTTAACCTCAAAATAATACATTTCCTCCCAATCATAGGCATGAATAATATTGTGCCTACCATTAGAGAACAAGCTATCTTACAAACACCTGTAAGCTCCATAAGAAGGTCATACAAGATTTGATTGGCACTAAGTAAATACCAATTCCAGAGGCCCAATCAAACACACTTCACAAACATCATTAGACCTTATGCCTTCTAATGTTTAGATTACCTAAAAAGTACATGCTAAGACACATTTATGGAATAACCATGAGATAAGTGAGAGGGTGAGAGCAAGTGAGCACATCCTTATAACTGGCTTTTGGGAGAGTGGGAGTAAAAGTAAGCTTGGGGAGAGTAAAGGTTTTAATTATAGATGTCATGATGAGGATCCCAAAGAGGGTAAAAGAGAACAAATAAGGGTTGAGTGAGAGGCAGTGGAAAAGGTTGAGAAAAATGGTTAGATCCTCTTAAAAAAAGATTGAAGTCAAGGAAGATGAGAATGACAAAGTACTCAAATAGCTGAAGAAAACTCAGGCCTATATTAGCAAATGGGGCTTGTTAATGTCTTAACAAGGCCATAGATAGAAAGTGGTTGAAGCCTTGGGACAATTTTTAGTATTTCCACTGCCACACCTAAAGAGCTAGTCCAGGTCATGAAAACTAAGAAAATTGGGATCATCACATTCTCAAATAAGGACTTATCATTGGAAAGGAAAAGAAGACAATCAACCATTCTTTATCAAGGCTGAGGTGAATGAGAAGAAAATAGGATGTGCTATGGTGGATGATGGTTAATCATTATGTGTATGAGTAGTTAAGATCTTAGTAGGTTTAGGTATTGTCACGCCCCGACTTTTGGTTCAATTTAATCACACATAGAGTGACGATTAAAGGAAATTTTAGAGAATAAAATTGATCTATGGATTAAGTAGAGTTGGTTGGTATGAATAATAGAGTGAAAATTACCGAGTGATGCAATGGTTATGTTCCAAATTATTAGGGGCAATTCTGGAAAAGAGTAATTTAAGCCTTATTAATAAGTGGAATATGTATGCGAGAGATAAAAACATGAAAATAACAAGAAAGGAATACAAAAGTGTGAAAAAATGATGTTTGGGACCTAATCTTAGTGAATAGTAACATTAGGTTGTGGATAATACCACTAGGGCCCAGTTAGGTTTATTATACTAAAAATAAGTACTAATTAAAAGGCACTATGTACTTAAATTTAAGAACAATTTGAGGTCATATAAGTGGTTAAATAAGCAAAAGAAGTTTAACTTCTAATGTCTTAATGAATAGTAACTTAATTTTTTTAATGATAAAATATTTAAAATGAGCTTAGGAAAATAAAAAAAATAGCACAGCTTAATGGTAAAAAATTCTAACTAAGCCAATGGTATTAAGTAGAACCCACTAAATCAATAAGTCACCATTTTAATTAACTTGGATAAATTATTTAACTTACTATTATTAACTACAAACACCTATCTATAATCATATAATATAGGGCCCACTATTTATCATATACATGAGTGCCAATCTAATAACGGTACTCACCTATGTCCATGTGCTGCTAAAATGAAACTCATTAACCTACACTGCTTTGCTTGAGGCTACAACTTATACTCCTGTCTACTATCTATGCACTAGCAAAAGCCAATATGTTGAGCAATGATGTTCAATGGTATATTCAATGAAATAAATGTGTAACAAGCAAGCAAACAAGTATGCATCATGAATAGGATAACTATAATAATTTTTAACATTTTTATGTCACGACATGTAAACACTTATAAGTTATCAAGTTTGATATATACTCAGCAGTTCAAACATATATTCACATAGCATAAATTAAATTTTTCCTTCTCTAATTAACAATATAAATTGAGTTCATAATTGTTTTAGTAATTAGTATTTCATATTCAGTTAACTTTCTTTAGTTAACAATATTTTTGTCTCTCTAAACATCATCTTCTCTTTACATTTGTATTACATTCACATACTGACATATTACAATGTAATCATTCCTTATATTAATTTTACCTTATGCTATGCAAATAATATGTTATTTATTTGCTTCCTAGTTTGGTTCCCTTGCTTTTAACACTTCTTGTATAATTATTTTAATTTACCACATTGATTTCCTTTAATGTATTACTCTTGTCACTATAATTCTATTCACTTGATTGAGATTAAATAACTTTTATACTATATATGAGTTAGTCACTCAATTTTCTTTGTTCGATCATTAACACATTTCTTACTAACCTCCACTTTTATTCACTTATAAATTTAGGCAGACCATATTTGACAAACATACTTTATTGCATGTAATTATGTTATTTCTTTATTAGTCTTATTATTTATAAACTAGTGTATCTTGTAGTCTAATTAAATTCACCTAGTTACATTATAATACTTTTAAAATGTGGCAAGTACGTTATAAGTTCATTGCAATTGTTATTATTCACATTCCTTTATGTCATTCTATTTCAAGCCCATAATAGAGAGACTACACTTAAATACACTAGATAAAAAGGGAAATCCAGGCTATGTAGTAGCCTACATTTTAGACCTCTATAGCTGCACCTACCTATTACAGTGGCACTATCTTAGACCATATAGTGTAATGGCCACACCCACATAGTGTAGTGGCCTATCTCAAGACCACGGTAGCTGTATTTACCTAGTGTAGTGGCCCACATCTGGACCTCTGTGGCTGCACCCATATAGTGTAGTGGCCTACTTTAGGACTTCGATAGTTACACTGACTTAGTGCAGTGGCCCACAGTAAGACCTCTGTGGTTGCACCCACATAATGTAGTGGCCCACGTCAAGACCTCAATGGCTGCACCTGCCATCATAATCATCTAGATCATGGCCTAGGAGGACCAATACCTCTAGCAGTTGCTACTCCCTAGTTTACCAGTCAACCCATCCAATGGGTGTCTAATTAATATGAACGAAATCTTAATTACTAATTACTTTATATAGTTATAGGTCATTTCTATTGTTATGACACCATTTATGTGTTACAGTTATAAGCACTTGTGCACTTACACACATTCCCCAATTACAAGTTACCTTATGAGCAAAACACTATTCATTTAGTCAACTTCATAATTTTCATTCTCAAGTCATCCCTATGAAATTATCCATTCCATTCACATCAATAATTTTACATAGTTGTTACTATCATTTCCATATTTCCATGTTATCATTGTTATTACATTTAATTGCATTTCCCATGTCTAAAACATTCATGTGCATTCACCCATAACATGCCATACTTTCATATTAAAAATGGTCACTTCCACACATCGTGTACACTTAATATACATGACCACCTTCTAACCTATGCAACACATATTTATCATCCCTTATTTTCTTTTAATTAATTATAAACAATATATTATTAATTTTTATTTAACCAATGTCACTAAAATTATCTAACATAAATTTTATATATATTACCCTCAATCATTATTTTAATTATTCAACAATTTCCCATTAATTATCTTTTATTATTACTTTAATCTTTTAATTGCCACATATACATTTATTTACTTCTACTTTTACTCATTATTCCATGTCACATTTACTTA
>CANXYI011235134.1:0-12133 GCA_948208565.1 Hura crepitans | reverse complement strand
CTGTGTAGACCTCACATTAATTTTAGAATATCAATAAGGCATAAAATAATCATACAACATAATAACATCACAGAATCATGTCAATATGGTAAATAAGATATCTTAAAACATGGCATACAAAGCAAATAGAATACTACTATCGAACAATAGTCTGCATGGATGTTAGATTGCACATATATCAATAGATTAAGTCCTTTTAGAGCTTATCATGTCTTAAGGTAAGTCCATGCAATTAGGATGTCAATTATAAAATGATCACAATAGTTTAATAGGTTATTACACTCAATCAAACTATTTGAAATAACAACTTACTCCTATAATCAATATGAGGATTACATAGAAACACCTCACATATTATCAATCATAAGAGATCATGGGTTAACTGATATAATATGAATGAATAAAGATACATATAATAGGAGGCTTTAGATTTTACTTTGTGAATAAACTTCAAGCAATAATGCAAAAGGTAAAGTTTTGGAAAGAATTATGCTTTTGTTGCAAGCTAAAGGTCTAGTAGATTGATCCTCCTTTGGAGTCCTCTCCTAGACTCTTAAAGATTGTAAAAAGTAATTCCTAGGTAGTGATTGATATTTGTAGATTGTGTCCATTGAAATAGGTTAATGGGAGTGGTATTTGTAGGGTTGGTAGATAGCTTTCCCATCTAAAAGTAGCAGAGCCCTACAAAAATTTAGAATTGAAGTCCAAATAGAAATATCATGCTTCTAGAAGCTTTTCATCAGTAGGTCTATATGGACAAAGGCTTTACATTTACACTGGTGGTTTATAGGCCTTGGGCCTAGTTTTATGTTATTTTATGTCAACCTTGTGGCATCAAGTCCATGTAAACTTGCACTATAATTATCCATATGGACTATGGTTTTATGTTTCTTACCTTATTGCTTGATTATATCTCTGGTTATCATTATAAGGGCCAAAAGTTAATGGGTCCACACACTCCGTTACCGACACATATTCCTATTTTTTTTATGTAATTAAGGTCATATTGTGAGCATTTCGAGTCGAATAAAAGTCTAAATCCATAAGAAAGTTCTAGACCTAAAATCCAAGTGTCTATAAAATATTATTGATAATTTAGGGCATAATTGATGTCTCACAATTTATTTCAATTAAACTTCCTTACGATGTCACCATGCTCTCTTAAGAACGGTTAAGATATTCTACTTATCTTTTCTCCTCATTTTATTAGTTTCCCTAACTATCCATAACAAACTCAATATATAAAAATTTGTGTAAAATCAATCGAACACCAAAATGGAAAATTGACAACACAAACAAGCTCTTAGGCACTTAGGGACCATGTGAAAAATATCAAACTTCAAAATATCTTTCCTAAGAAAACCCTAGTTACTATTTATTAGGTATGAAAATGAGCCAATCTCATGATTTTTCATCAAAATCAAGGTAGAAATAGGATTTAGAGGCTATAGAGGTATAGATTTAGGTATCAAATACAAGAAATTAGGCTAATTTTTTGGTGGAAGAAAGTAGAAATAGCTTCATTTTCTACCTTAGGTGTCGGCTGCTCAAAATGGGGAAGAGGATGACATTATTCATCCTTTGACCCCTTTTATACCTTTTTTAGGCCAAATTTCTAACATACAAAAGGCCAATAAAATCCATTAATTTGAACCTCAATTGCCTCTAAAAATTCATGGCCAAAAATTCCAAAAAAAAATTGTTTAAAAATGTAATTTTTGAGATTACCTGATTTCTGTAAAAATACTTCACGATCTCCAAAAATACTAATTCTACTGCCAACAAACTATTTTGAATATTTGAGTATCACATTGTATTAATCCCAAAAATTTTTTGAGCAACTTTTGAATATTTTACAGTTTAGTTAAAACTAGGTCTCTATTTAAGTGACAATAACATAAAAATTAATTGTCATTTTTAACCATCTAAATGACTTCATTTTGACTTTAAATTTTACCCAAATTAATATTATAATTAATACTTCCATTCAGTAATATTAGTGTGACTTGCACTCAAGAAACACTTAAAATGTCTAGAGAAGTACTATTCATAACACTAAAATTTTTCAGGCCGTACATAAATTCTGACCACATATTTCCTCTATTTATTTAGATTGTTTAAAGGAACTTATCTTATCCATATTTTATCAACTTAAAAGAACAAACTTATCATATCCCAATAGTATACACTTACACTATACATAAGCTTAACCCCTAACACAAATATAATCTTGATATGCAAAGGAATGCCTAAACTAGAGCTCTATTACCACCAAATGGGACATCCCTCACCACACATGTCTAGGATATGAATAAGGGATGGCACACAATAGATATCAACCTTATCTAAACTCTTATAACCTAAAAACATTAATAAGCTTGATTATCATGAAAACTTTGTAACAATATACTTAACAACTTGACTGTATAGGTCAAACTATTAAAGGTCATCATATCAATACACTAATACCATAATAGCTATCCAGTGACACTATTGCAAATAGTAACTATATAGAAAATCACTTGTAAAGAATCTCATTAGCTTAATCAACAATATCTCAACATCTCATATCAAATAAGCAAACATCACCCACACATATATCCCAGCATGTAATATATACAACTTATACTTGTCATATCCTCCTAAGATAAATCATAATCACATATCTCATTACTATACAATAAGTAACATAACTCAAACATCCCTGATAACCATCATAAAAATATAATCATTGTAAGATTACAATCACATCTTTTGACCACTAAGGCTAATACTCTTATACATATGTGTGCCTCTAGACAATCTTACTTAAAACATATACAAACTAGATATATACAATGTAGGCAACTCCACTCTAAAGGTCTATAATCTACTATAACTTATAGATCCAACATTTACATAACCGTATGTATCTACGCATCATAAAAACACTAATAATGTGCTAAGCTTAATAGCTTAGCGGTGTATTTGATAACATTTGGCATACACATTCATATATACTTAGCATTCATGGCATGTAAATGGCGCGTGTAAGAAACTAATTTCATCATATGTAATTATAGCATAACATTGCATAGATAACAATCATAATTCTTATCTAGCTATTTCATTGTTCTTTTAGTTACTATACATATATATATACTTTGATTAACTATTATGTAAATCAAGCTATAACGATAAATCCTAACTATATAGCTATAGACTTACTTTTTATAAATACTTGCCTCCATATCATTTAATTTGTTCAGTTATATGCTTAACATTTCATTTACCAATTTAGACAACACATATGTACGCACATCCATGTATATTTATAGGTATATGTGTATATATATCATTTATTCTTATATATCATATAGTTCCACTCATACGCATTACTTAGCTTCATAAGATTCAAATATTATCTAGCCTACATGTATGATTATTCTACATACAATTCAGTATTATTGGTTTTACAATTGTATATGTGTACTTAAACTTACAAACTTTATACACATGTCATTTATAGCACTTATCATAAAGAAGACCAATTACAATTGTCATATTGGTATATTGCTCAGGCATTTATATTCAATTAACAATATAAACTAATTGAAATAGCATTTCCAGATTCATGTATTCTTTAAGATATTTGCTTAATTATAGATAGGTCATGTACTTGATCACATTAATTCACTTATTCACTTAAACATACTTAAGTTATATTTATGATAGCCTTTATAACATGTTCATAACATATAAGCATAAAAGATTAAATATACAATCAATCAACATTAACACATGGAGTTTAGGCTATAACATAGCATGCATAATAAACATTATTTCTTTATGGTTAGTTATAGTTTCTTCCTTATCTATTATTATGTTATCCAATTACTTTTCACCCATAAATCAATAGATATGATGCCAATATTGGTTAACAAGATAAATAGGTAATAGAGACCTTATTGGACAAAATGGTCAAATCTTAACACTAAGGTCTCAGTAGATGTTGAGGTTATAAATATGGACCCGAAGGTCTCATTAGACCATGAAGGTCTCATCGAAGCTCAAGTTCATTAATAATGACTTGAAGGTTGATCCATAAAGGTCTCATCAAACCACAAAGGTCATAATAATGTATTGAGGTACACTAGTAGGTAATAAACTCCCTAATTGATTGGCTAACCTATCTAAAATTGGTTGTTTACATCTATATTGGTTGACACAATTCTTTAATTAAGCTTCATATACTTAACATTATTTTTATCAATTTTACAAATCATTTCGCCAACAGTTGATCATAAATAACCATTATTATTATCTTTATCATAATGCATACATTAATGGATTCGTTTAATACATTACTTGCATCATTAGCATTGATCAATACTAATACATTTAATAATAGTCATAAAGTATTTTTCCTTATCAATGTTATATTCCTTATCCCTTGGATGCCTAACATAATCAAAATATATCTTTAGGCCATTTGGAAATAAAGCATACATTGCTAGACCATTATAGTTACCACATACATTTTGCCACATCATATCAAACACATATTATTTATCATATATGACTTTACATACTTACCTCTACCATTCATAATGGCTTTACTTATTATTTCCTTACTAAGCCATTCTTCCATACATTATATCAACATAGTATGATACTCCTACCATTTCTAATATAGTGCACTATCATGTTCTAAGGTGTATTAAGTGTCATGATTGTATATTTACAACTCATTCAATCATGTTTTCACATAAGTCTAAAATCACTTTTCATACTAAGATAGTATTCTCACATATAATGTATCAAATGATGCTCAACATAAAACAAGTTCACTTATTTGCACAATTATTTTTTATTTTATTTAACACATCATAATGGCATGCAAAGGCTTAATTATACCTCACTTCATTACATTAACTTACATTTAATGAAACATAAAAACATAAGTTACATTAAGATCATCTTATACTTACCTTTACTATAGCATTATCAAGTTGTATCCCACAATATCTTTTGCACAAAATTCCTCACAATTTTAGCTAATTGCTACTAGTTATACTTCAATTTACTTTTAATTCCATCCCTCACAATTTATTTTAAAATAGTATCTAAATGACCATTTTCAAATATAGGCATTTTTATCAACTTAACTACTATATTAACATGCTTTATGCTTAAAATAAAACATAAAGTGTACCCTTATATCATTTACATATTCAAGTTACTACTAAAAATCTCCTCACACTTTCTTCCACCATTCAATACATAGACTGACATAAGCATATAATTACATATATAGCATCTCATCATTATCAAATTCATATAATTTTCATGCTCCAAAACACAAGACACCTTATACATACACCTTATTTATTTGCCCAAATGATAGTCAAGCTTACCTCTCATACAAGCACTTTAATATGCATCATCTTTTATACCAAAACTCTTAAACCCCATATAAAATTTAAGTCAAATAATTAATTTAATAACTTCATTTATTGTATACATCAATTTACTATTTTATAGGATTAATTACAAAATTAAAGGTTAACATACCACATTTACATCTTTCTATCATGTTAGTTCTCTATACTATATATATAAATCAACACTTATAATTCACAATAGACATAACACCCAATTCAGCCATGCACACTTATCCATTACTCATTCTTTCACCAAATTCCATATTTAAAATGGTTTCATATAGCACATAACTTAACACATAAATAAAATTTTTGATTTATAACTTTAATTACCTCATTAATTACACATTCACATAACATATATAATAATAATTGCATGCACAAATATATGTTACAAGTTAATGCCATTAGATAAATTTACCACAAACTTTAAAAATACCACTTAGACATTTAATTAACCTTCTCCTTCCCTTACCTCTTGTTACTCTCTTCTTTCCCTACAAACATAATAGTTAAATTCCATAAAAAAAATTCCTAAATTAGATTCTATAAGCTCTAACAATCCAATCTAACAATAAATATCTTCTTCTAGCACCTTATAACACCCTATAAAAATATTAAACCAAAAGTAAAATCACTTCTAATCAAATATGTCACTATTCATCCATCACCTTACAATAAAAATTTCTCTGATTTCAAGGCTCAATCTTGCAATTCAACACTTACAATCACTTATTCAAATCATAAAGTGCTTATTTAGTGCAAGTTATGATGGATTAGAGAACAAAAAAAGAGCTCACTTGAGCTTACCAAGCTCTAATGGGTTATGCATGCTAGTAGAAAAAAAGCTATGAATTTCTTCTAGTAATTATGGATTTTTTTTGCCTTATATATTAACCTTTGAAGTGCTAAGATTAAACATGGGCTTAATCCTAGGGTTCATACTAAAAAAGCCAATTAATTCCTTTATAATTCCATTTTTTTTATTTCTTTTCCAAAATCCTTTCATCAAATATTATTTCTAATGATCACAAATAATCATTTGTAAATTTACCCTATGGTCTCGAGCAAATTGTACTCAAAAATTAATAAAATTTCATTTCAAACAACACCTTTATCTTTGTTTGATTTTTAATAAATTCCCATGCTCTCTAAAAATTCCAATCCAACTTCCATTGAACTATTTGGAATATTTGAGCATTAAGTTATCACATTCCTGAGTCATTTTAGGCAAAAAAACTATAATTATTTGTCAACCTATACTAGGCTACTATTCATGTTAACTGCTATAAAAATAACATTACTATTTTCAACCATCTTAATAACTTCATTTTAATTTTAAACATTGCAAAATGTTATATTATAATTAATACTTTCATCCTATCTAATTGATACAGCTCGAGTCCTGGGGAGCACTACTCACATCATGTGTGGTACTATTCATTAGGACATTAGTTATCTATCATTAACTATCCATATTTCCTTATTTTTAAGCCAAACTATATCTACAACCTATTTACAACATGTTCTATTAATTAGTAAAAAAAACATTATTCATGTCTTAATAGTCAATATTAATGATCCGAGATTTACATTTCATGACCTAGGATTTTCCAATGTTACACAAACTCCATATTTGATTGTCATACATGGAATCCAATTATGATTTCATAGCATTAAGCCATAAGTTAACTTAATTTCATCAATGATTATCATACTTGCACCTAAATAATGGGTTAGTAACAATAAAAAAAATTACGTGAAAAAAAAGCCTAAACATATAAATGTTTTCAAGAAAAGTGACCTTCATCGATTTTATGACATTTTTAGTTAATAAGCGAAGATGTCTTTATTCATATTAGTTGAAAAATACAACACAGGTGAGTCACAAGAATTGATGAATAAAAAGAATTGACATATAAACTAAATAGTGGCAATACAATGGTGTCTTTTTGTCCTAATAAACACTTAGTATTGTCACACATACAATGGACATGCTTATTTTTTAGTAATTAGATGATGGGGAATTCCTATATGTTATTTTTTTCACTACTATCAATTGCTACATTATTTGTTATTAGTAAAAAATCTAATAAAATCAATTAGAGTGATCGTTCTTTATAGTTTTAAAAGTTCTGGAATTTTTATGTGATTAAAGTTTTTAATGTTAATGACCTGTTATTATGGTACGAGTCTAGTGCTTGTCAATCAAATTAAGCCACCATAAAGTCAAAATCTTAACTATTTAAAACTTCTTTATAGCTTATATGTTTATTATCTTCTATTAAATGTGTAATACCCTATACTTAACCCATTATAGTGATAAGAACTAGGATACTATATTACTATTGCTATTACCATTCCTTATACATTGATATAATATAATTTTTATTATATAACATATATATACATGTGTGCATACATTTAGATATAATTTAAAAAAAAGTAATTTTATTATTCAAAATATGCATACTATGACACCCCTTACTAGATCCCCTAGGAGACCCTATAGGTGATGCATGCACTCCTAGGTCACTAGTACCATTCCTATCACTTCCATTAATTGGATAAGTTAAACTTATTTTGTTACCAATTTCACTTTCCATATTGTTTGTAACTTGTTAAAGTGTAGTCATACAAAATTCTCACTTTCATATAATTATGAGTCATTTTCAAACACTTAGAAATATCGACAGCATAATGGTTGTCCGAGTTCTATCCCAAAATTTAAAAAACCTATTTGAAACACTTCTATAAACAATTCCCCACACCTGGACCCATCTGGTCCCCTATTCTCAGCCTAACATCAGCTTAATCACACATCAAACTCAAGCTTTAGGCTATAGATAAGGCATGCATATATAGAGCCTCAAGCTCACATCAACATCACATATCACAACTAAACATACATTACAAGAAGAGCATATATAAAATTACTTCATTTATATCAGCAGGTTATAGTTACTTATATACATTACATATCCATAGCTTAATTACATTCTTCTACCCAATTCCCACTTAGAACATGGATATCAAAACTGTATAATAATTACTTTGAAATCCTTTATTAGTATCCTTTAAACTCTTATTATAATGCTTCAGGAGGCAGGATCCCGTTGTTGAGTACCTGTGCACCAAAACAAGTATGTTGAGTATACAAGATACTTAGTGGTCAACTTAAAGCATTTAAATCATGGCATTATATCATTTACATACCTGTACAGCTTAAGGAATGATTCTACTACATTATATGATTTAATTATTCATTAGAGTGCCAAATTACTAAAATACACTTAATGTATTTATAAGGTCTGAAATAACATTTTTTACTCAGATAAATTATTCAGAATAAGTATTATTACTTTTAACATGCATACTTTACAAGAATCACTTTATTTATAACTTATGAGAAAAATGACTAAAATGTTGTTTTTACTAAATTTCACTAATTTCTCAGAAAAAGTCATTCTATTATACTTAATTTTATCTTTCATAATTATTATGCTTATAACTTAATTTAATACACTAGCCCGACTAGGAAGACGACACTTAAAAATATTAAATCTAGAGGGAAAATAAACTAGTGCAGTGGTTCCTATTTTAGACCTATGTCGTTGCATCGACATGTGTGCCATAATGGAGATCAGCTATAGCCTCTCCAGAGATAGGTAAAAGTAGCTATGTGACGTAATGAAGATCAGCCCGTAGCCCTCCTTAGCTATAAATAATTATCATCAATAAGTAGGTGACATAATAGAGATCAGTCTGTAGACCTCTCTAACAACTAATAAATAACATCAATGACTCAGTAACATAATGGAGATCAATCCATAGACCTCTTTAGCCACTAATAAAATTCACTGCCTAAATATCAGACAACTAGGAAATGTAAAACCCTAAGTTAATCGGTCAACCCATCCAGTGGGTGTCTAACTAATGGGCCAAGTAGCTCAATTTAAGTTCATTTATTAACCAAAAATATTCTTATAATTTTTATGTTTCAAAAATAGACAGTTAAAATTTTTATCTCTTCCTTTATTTTTTTAGATAGACTAGTATAGCCACATTTTGGCTCTACCGGGTAAAATTCCATAAGAATATTTAAGGCTGCTATCACCGAAATTCAAGGTGTCATATGCTATGAGTTATCATGGCATTAATACTTTAAAAGTTAACACTTTCTATCTAGTGACAATTTTGGTTCAGGTACTGGTCAACTAGATAGTTATAGGCCATTTCGACCACTTTTGAAGTCAATTTCTAGGATTATTTTAAGTTAAAATTTAACACAATTTTTAAAATCTTTTTAAGCACATTCCAGGGCATAAAGGCAACCATAACTCGGCCAATTTCTAGGCACAATAGCCAAACATGCAAAGTTCTCAAATCTAGCCACTTAAGGCATAAGTAAAAGTACAGTTTCATAGCAATGCCATACATTCTAGTTCCATTCTTATTAATTATTCAAGGGTACCTTCTCAAGATATACATTTTAAATAATATTAGGCCAGATACATTGTTCAAACTAAAGCTATTACAAGCCAATTATCATAGCCATCACCATTTACATGTCTAGCATTTCAATAAGTTTAATTACATGCCAATTTGTTCTTAATATGCTCTCGAGTACTAAGAGGAAGAGGACTCAAATTCCATTCCTTTTTTACTTGGTATCAATATTCAATCATATGTACATGCCATGAACACAAATATACTCATTACATCTCATTTCAAGCCAATAGTACTAAGTTATGAAACAACCTTCCTAGGAATTCCTCATGATAGCTCACAGGTACAAGTAAAAAGTCACAAGTCATGGTGATTTCTACTCTCAATTTCCATAGTTCTCATCCAAGCATGCCAAGCAAATTCTGGATATTTGTCATAGGTGGCAAACTTCCCATCCAAACATCTATAACAATCAAATTCATTAAGCATGTAAGATGAACTTTGCAAATACTTTGCAACATCACTTTAAATTTCACTAAGTTCTCAATTTAACCATTATTACTAAGAAGAAAATCAACCTTAATCTCAACATTCTAGCCATCCTAATTCAAAATTCAATAGCTTAGGCATCCTAAGACATGAAGAAAGTGCTTGAAGTTCACTTACTTATGGAAGAAGCCCTTGTAATCCTTAACCACCCATAGCTATCTAGCCACTATGGTCAGCTTCTCCTCCCTTCGTGGGCTTCAAACTGCCTACTAATAGTCACCAACACATCATACATATAACTACACAAGTCTTAAGCATGTCTTGGCATCAAATGGTAGCCAAAAATCCTAAGGAAAATAGAAGACTCACCTAAAACTCACCTCAAGGTCACTGTTCAAAACTGCTCTACACTAGTAAACTTCTCTAAATTTTATCTCCCAAACGACAACTCGTTTCTACCTGATTCTTATTCCTCATGGTGCCCAACACACAAGAGAAATTTTAGCAATTAGAATCACTCAATTTGGTAGTTAGAAGAGGAAGTTGTAGTGGTTCTTTTCTCTAGCTGGTGTCCATAATAAAAGAACAAAAAGGCGGAAGGCAAATTTTTCATCCAAGTGGAAATCCACTTGTCAAGTCATCTTTTCCACTTGGCAACCTTACATAGCAACTTGGCATTAAGTGTAGCCCACTTTGACATGTCAAAGGTGGTCTCAATAATCCTAAACCATCACAATTTTTTTGACAAACTTTGAAAATTCATAGAAATTCACTCGAACCTCAGAAAATTATGCCATTTGTTTTAAAATTCATATTTTAATGCCCTCTATCTAGTCATAAATTTTTGTGGCTAGATTCTATTGATAAGATAGTTTTTAAACTACTTTGATTTGCATGCCAACCTCAAAAATTTTGAGAATTTGTAAATGACCTCAGAATTAAAAAAATCCTTTCACTAGTGGATCCAATGGAATTTTTGAGCTTTAGGTTCCGCTATTTTTGGGTCCATCTAGGCACATCCCAGTTCAATCTCAACCTAAAAAAATGTTTATTGCACATATGCATTATTTACTGCTTAGAATGAATTATTAGTTCTCAACTTAAAGCCCCTCGAAGTTTCATGACTAGTGCCATTGCCTCGATCCACGTGCAAGTGTCCCGATAACCCCAGCACCCTTTTCAAACCCTGTGGCACTATTGATGAAGCCTCAAATCATGGGTGTTACACATACAATCATGCCCTTTTTAACTTGTTCACAATCAAGTTTCTGTATGCAATATTTGTATATATTTCTTCTCTATAAATTATTTTATATATAATAATAAAGTGTAAATATGACATGTATCAAAACACAAATAATACATGTGGTATGCCTTCATGTCTTTTCATGAGCCTTGTACTGTTAGGCCTTGATTCTTAGTTTAGTCATTTTCCAATTGTGATAAAATAATTATCTTATTTCCTTATATCTTTTTAATACTATTCTTATATCATGTTAACTACATTACTCATAGTATAAATACATTCATGTTTCCTTTATCTTTATATTAATGATCACAAAAACTATACATATGAAACCCATAATAACTTATTTTATTACTTATTAAGTTACTATTTATTTTTCATATAATGTAACTATTATATTACCCCTTTTATTTAACATTTATAATATTTTACTTTTAAATTTATAAGTAATAGTTTCATACAAATTCATGTAAACTTACTTCTTTTATGTTTTAGTCTTACATTAATGCCGTTAATACAACATATA
>CANXYI011235114.1:0-10144 GCA_948208565.1 Hura crepitans | reverse complement strand
TCTTTTAAAAACCCATGAAAATCAAATGAAAGAATATTTAACATTTGGACTCTACAAGGCCTAAGTCCAAAAACCCTAATTTTCCAAAAACCCTTATTTTTAGGACTTTTCATTTGCAAGTGGGCCCTAAGCCCATTTGCTCATTTCTTCTTCTTAATTCATCTTCCAAGGATATCTCATATCATTAGAAAATTCAATCTCATTGAATCTTCCTCAAACTCCTTTTATCTGTGTGACCCTATGGGCTTCCAGAATAGCTTGGCAGTACATTGTGAATTATAATCCTAGTCTAACTAGGACTCTATAGATTCAATCTTATTCAATCAATATCAATTCACTAATTGATATATCACTTGTATACAAGTCAAGAGAGATATCTAGCCATGCATCATGACTACCCAAGTGCTAAAAAGTCAAGTGGTTTGACTTAACCTTTTCATATATAGTTACAATGCAATAAACTCCTTTCACCATCTTTTATCCCATCCAATTTAGAGTATGGACTTATATCAACTCAAAGATTAACTAATTATGTCTAATTAAACCTTGGACATATTGTTATGATAATTTAACTTTATTCCAAAAATGCCCTTTGTGAATCCTATTCACACATGGCATCTTACTTTGGCCAAAAATTCCTGAATAAAGATTACTCATCAGAACTGTGAGATAAACTGCCTATTATAATCTAGGGTGATGAATCCTTTGTTAACTACTACCCTATCTTCAAATATGTCATGCCATACCTAAGCACCTCTCTTATTATACTTCTTGTTCAAAGTACAATCTTTGGAGTAAAAGTGTCTCACTCTATATTTAAGATAGTTAGTGATCTCAAGTCTAAGGATACTTGCACTATAAATATAATGAGATGCTTTCACAAAAATATATTAAGTACCCATTTGAAGATGTAATGATGGGTCGCTAATGAACGTGCTTTCTAAGCGAGCATCCACATGTTAACTCTAAGCATTTTTGTGCTTATAGCTTGTGAGAACTACTACTCAACCTAGTCAAGAAGTATAACATGTGCTGGTCTATCCACTTTAGCAATTTCTCATCTTATTGATACTACAACCAAGGATAATTTTGGTGTAATGCCTAAAAAATCCTAATGTTATGAATAATACTTTTTGGCATGTGAATAGTGTTTTTATGAGACTAGGGGGCACTAATTCTATTGCATGAAAGTATTAAATATAACATAATTATGGGTGAAATTTCAAGTCAAAACAAAGTTATTTTGGTGGTTAAAAATGACAGTTAAGTTTTACGATAGTGTTATATGAATAGTGACCTAGTTTTAACTGAACTATAAAATATTTAAAAAGTTGCTTAGAAAATTTTGGAATTAATACATCCTCATACTTAAAAATTCTTATTAGCCTATGGGTGCTAGAATTGAAAATTTTAGAGATTGGGAAGTATTTTTACTAAAATCAGGTAACCTCAAAAATTATGTTTTTAATCGATTTTTTGAATTTTTTGAGCGTAAATTTTTAGAGGTTTCTAAGGCTTCAATTGTGGATAATTATATGCCTCTTGAATGTAAAAAAAAAAAGGCAAGAAAAATTTAAAAAAAACTATAAAAGGGGTTAAAATGCATCAAAGGATGAATAGTCTCATCCCTTTCCCCATTTTGAGAGTAGTTAACACCTAATAAGCCAAAAAAAGCCATTATTCTTCCTTCCTCCATCAAAATTGCCAAGATTTCTTCCATCCAAACCCTAAGTCAAAGCCTCTATGACCTTGAGAAGCTGATTGCACCTCGATTTGCATGAAAAATAAAGTGCTTGGTTTGATTTTTTGCTTGGATAAATAGTAACTAGAATTTTTTTGGATAATCTTTTTTGAATTTTGACATTTTTCCTAAGTTCCCCGAGTGCCCAAGAGTTGATATATGTTGTTGATTTTTATTTTTAGTGTTTGTATGATTTATTATGAATTTTTATGAAATGAATATATAATAGGCAATCGAGAAAGTTGACAAAACCCAAGATAAGGGTAAGAGCAAGGCTTAAGTAGTCCTCAAGAGTGCCTTATAACTTTCTCGATATGTGTAAATGATATAATTGCCTAAATTTAAGTATATTTTTTAGAAATTCCATAATATGTAATAAATGACATTAATGAGTTAAATGTGTAATTAATGCATGAATTGACAATTAATGGTGATGTATGATAAAAATGACTACGATATTGAATGGATGTTATATAATGATGATATAAAAATAATAATAGTGCATGCATGTGTATGTAAATGTGCATATGCTTGAAAGAATGTAATGTGTGCATAATGTATAATGTTAAATGTTTATATGAATATGATTTATGAAGGTAAAATAATGAGATGGAGGTTTGGAGCTTGGGATGGCATGATAGCTGAAATGGCCTTGTGTCATGATATTGTGTGCATATGGATCCCATATGTATGTATGTGTATGTAAGTGTTTTAAAATGTGTGTCATGGATGATGATTAATTATGAATGAAATGTAAGTGATCATATAAAAATGAAAGTGATAAAATAAGAGGTCAATGTATTATGAAGGGGTAAGAACCATAATGGTTGAATGGCTTAGGTGCATGTGTGTATATGTGTGTTATGACATATGATGCATGTAAATGATAATTTACAAATATGTGTTATTTAATTGGTGTTATGTATGTGAATTTGAAAATGAGAAGTCATAATATGAATGTTATATACATGGATTATTATGTGATTATGGGTTTATGTGTGCATGACCATGTTATAATAAATAAGGTAAAAATGTGCATAATTGGTGAATTATGTATAATGGATTAGCCACAATGCATTTAATTTATATTATGTGGGCTCACGACATAAAAAAGTCATAAGGTAGAAATGTGTTATTTTAATACTTAAATGTGCAATATAGTGCATTTATGAGATGATATGAACCTAATGAGGTATATTATTTTATTATGGTGCCTCTAGTATGTTCGTGATATGTATGACATGCATGTATTGACATGAGAGCTTTCTTGGCATACGATGACATATTTATGAATGCAATGTTTATGCATGCGCTTATATGCCATTTACACTATGTTATGGCAAACATAATGTCATAAATATGTATGAAGTGTTTAACATGAAATCATGATGAGATAATACATTCATTAACATATACATGTATAGAATTGATATATGGCATTAATTATGTGTGTGGCATGTCATAAAACCAAAATAAGTTTATAATCATGCTTTTTCCTAGTTTAGTTATTAGTTGGTTAAAGTAATGTAACTAAAAGCAATATTAAGCAGTATTAATATGGTGAAACTAAAAAGTAAATAGTTAATAGCCCATAGAAGTAAACAGCTTATTTGGATAGGTTAACTAGTTAACTAGGAGTGATAGCAAATAATAGGGCATTTTGGTACCTCCCTAGCCTTTGGGTTGCAATGCATAAACCTTCGGGTTACTTTTTATGTCTTGACTTATGGGTCTGATGCGTTGATCTTGAAATCTTGTTTTTGACCTTCGAGTTTAATGCATGTTAATGATATGATTTTCTAACCTTCAAGTCTGATGCATGGTGACATACAGGTTTATGATTTTTTGACTTTTAGGTCTGATGCATGCAAGGCCTATGTGGTTCTGAGGATCTAGTGGTCCACTGATACTCCGTTATCCATAGAGTTATTATTTCTTGAGAATGGGCTTTATTAAATGTAGTGTAATATATATTGAATATGTTTACATGACATATGGAATAATTTAATAAAGAATGATTTTCATAATACCATATGCAAATGTCTTATGTTGTGTTGTGCTTTTAATTCATGTTATGAATAATATTGTATATTATATGAGAACGTGAATGTCTATAATTTATATAATAATATATGATGTTAATTGGCATTACATAAAAGTTATATCAATTACACCACTAAGCTATTACTTAGCACATCACCTATTTTTGTGATGCATAGGTAAAGTGACAATTTGAGAAGTAAACCTTGGATCGTCAAGCTTCTAAGAAAGAGATTCTTTTAGGCACTTTTTAGTATATTTTCATATCTAAATTTTATGATGTATAGCTAGTGGCACTTATATGGATGTAATTATGGGGAGTAGGGTCTAAACTATTTGAATTATAAATTTTTGGATTTTAAAAGATCTATAATATTTTAATGTTTATTTTTTATGCATGTTGACTACAGTTGAGATAAATGTTGCATGCCTTGTGATGTTGAGATGTTGATGAATTTAGAGTGATAAGAAAAACCATAGGAATTGAGAATGTTGAGACACCATTATAAATGTGTTTTTCATTATATAGATTGCTATTCATATTTGGTAAAGTATCCTGATATAGACATTATGCTATCATATATTTGACACAAGTATTTTCCAAATATGGACAGTAACTAGTTTTTGAATTTTTTTTTGTAAAATTGTATTTTAACAAAATAAATGTTTTGTTTAGAATGATTGGAAATGGTATAACATATTATGAGTTTTGGATAGCATGAAAATATATGCACTCTATAGTTAGGTTTGACGATCAACTAGTGTTTGGATTTGGGTAAAGGTGTCATAATTAGTGGTATCAGAGCTTTAGCTTAGCATTCCTAAGAAATAAATGAGTGCTTAGGGTTAAGTTTATACATTATAAAATTTATGATATCGAGGCTTACATATTGTTCCCTTATCTATAGATAAAATGAGTGATAATGCTCTACATCGAGATAAGGAAGTTGAGAGTCAAGCTTCCATGTTTATGGGATAAGAATCAGATTAGGTTACATCCATATCACATAGTGTGGTAAGACAAGTATCATCTATAGCTCCAGTGCTACCAATGTTTCTAAAAGAGATGTTATTGGTTTTGATACAAGCTATAGCTACTACTTCACTACCAGCACAGCAGCTAGAGTTTCCCTTATCTCTCTAAAAGACCTATCTTGAGAGAATTAAGAAAATGAGAACCAAGGACTTTAAGGTAGAAGGCATTGTGGAGCTTGGGAAAGTTGAGTACTAGTGGGATCGTATTTAGAAGATAATGAAACAGATTTATTGTACCCCTGAAAGGAAGGTAATCTGTGACACATCTTTGCTCTAAGAAGAGGCCTTAAAATGGTGGGAAGACTTGATAGAATATAAGACAAAGGATGAGTTTACCTAGGACTTTCTCTAGATAGAGTTCTATAAGAAGTATATTATTAAAAACTATTTAGATGACAAAAGGTAATAGTTCATGGACTTTAAGTAGGAGCAAAAGTCTATTGGAAAATATGAGAAGAATTTTGCCATGCTTAGTTAGTATGCCAAAGAGACCATTTCCATAAAGGCTGATAAGTGTAAAGGGTTTGGGAATGGACTTCATATAGATGTCAAATTATAGGTAGTTCCTTTAAAGATTAGGAATTTCATATAGCTAAATTTAGTATGTCACCCTTTGACCAGGGAACTTTTAGTACTTTTTAGAGATTTGATAAGAAATTTAAAGGGAATCATTTTAGGGCACCACAGTATACACAGAAGCAAGGTCAGTTCTAAAAGATGGTGTATGGCAATAAGGGTAAGATTAGGCAATAATCTTAGGCTAGTAGTACATTAAACAGTAAGAGTAGTCAGGTACCTCAATGTTAGACTTACCACAAGAGACATAAAGGAAAGTGTTGGAAGCTGAAACTAGAAGTGTGCTTTTCTTATGGGTCACTGGATCATTTTCACAAAAACTGTCCAATGAAGGTTGATGTTTGATAAGGATTTGCATAAGCTTCCATTAGAGGCTAGAAGGGAGATTGAAAAGAGAGAGCTGATGGGCCTAAAAGGGATATGACAGAGACTAGAGCTACGAATAGAGCTCTTACTAAGTAGTATGCCATAAGAGTCAAGGAGGAGGCTGATCCACTAGATGCCATAGCTGGTACTTTTCTTTTTTTTGACTCACCCACTTTGGCTTTGATATATCCGAGGTTTACACATTCATATATAAGCATAGCATGAGTATAAAATTGAGGTTAGATTGTGAATTTCTTGACCTAAAGATCTTGGTTATCAATTCTATAGGTCAGCATGTCACTATAAATAAGGTTTACAAAGAGTGTCCTTTAATAGTTTAAGGGCACAAGTTTGTGGTTGACCTCATAGAGTTACCGTTTAATGATTTTGACTTGATATTAGGCATGAACTAGTTGTCTAAGTATCAAGCCTTGGTAGATTGTAAGTTAAAGAGGATAACTCTTATAGCTGAAGGTGGGTTTAAGATCATAGTTGTGGGTGAGAGAATTAACTTTTTATCCAATGTCATATTAGTTATGACAATGAGGCATGTGATAAAAAAGGTTGTCTAGCTTTCTTAGCTCATGTTTATGACACCCACAGAGATGAGCTAAATGCCAGTACTATACTAGTAGTGTTAGAATTCATATATGTTTTTCCTGAAGAGCCGCCTAGTTTGCCACTAGAATAGGAACTCAAATTTAGTATTGAGGTTCTACCTGGCATTGCTCTGGTATTGATAGCTTTATATCAGATGGCACCAATTGAGTTAAAAGACTTAAAGATTCAACTTTAAGAGTTACTTAATAAAGGCTTTATAAGATCGAGTGTGTCACCATAGGGAGCATTATTTCTATTTGCTAAAAAGAAGGATGGTTCACTTCGATTGTGTATAGATTACCAATAACTGAATAAAGTAAACATGAAGAACAAATATCCCTTGCCACTGATAGATGATTTGTTTGATCAACTTAGAGGAGCAGGAGTGTTTCCAAGATTGATTTGAGATCTAGTTATTATTAGCTAAGGGTAAAAGAGTTTGATATGGCCAAGATAGCTTTTAGAATGAGATATAGCCATTATGAGTTTTTGGTAATGCCATTTGTACTTACCAATGCTCCTATGGCTTTTATAGATCTGATGAACTATATGTTCAGATAATATCTTAATCAGTGTGTAGTGGTTTTTATTGATGACATCCTACTTTATTCAAAGAGTAAAGAGGAATTTTAATAGCATCTAAGGATAGTTTTATAGATTCTGAGAGATAAAAAGTAGTATGCTGAGCTCAGCAGGTGTGAGTTCTAGCTTAGTGAACTATCTTTTCTTAGGCTTATAGCTTATACAAAGGGGATTCATGTTGATCCTAGTAAGATTGAGGTAGTGATGGAATGGAAGCAATTTGAGAACATTGTAGAGATAAGGAGTTTCCTTGCTTTTGCAAGGTATTACAAATAATTTGTCAAAGGTTTCTATTTGATAGCAACACTTATGACATGCCTATTAAGAAAGGATGTTAAGCTTGTCTATGTTAGAAGTATGCCCTAGAGCTAATGTAATAGGGTAGATTTATGTATTTAAAACTTGTGAATTAATACTATGATGCATTTCTCTTTATATCATGGTATTTTTATATATTACTTATAATTGTTTGCAATGTCTTAAACCATGTTATAAAGTCCCTGGTATATAATCATAGTGTAGAGGAAATCATAAAGTGTTCATGATGTAAGATTCTTATTACATGCAAATGTGATATACCTAAATATCTCTAATCATAGTATTAACAAGAGGGGACATTGTTAATGCAAAAAGATCAACACATGTTATACTTCTTAATTAGATCAAGCAATAGTTCTCACAAGCTGTAAGTATAGAGATGCTTGGAGTTGACATGTGGATGCTTACTTGGGAACTAAGTACATCAAAGACCCATCATGAGATCTTCACATGGATACTTAATCTATGTCAGTGAAAGTATCTCATTATATTAGTGGTGCAAGTATCTTTAGAATTGAGATCACTAACTATCTTAAATATGGAGTGATATACTTTGACTCCAATGTTCCTTGGTAAAGTACATGGATATCAAAAGGTTAAGTTTTAATTCCTCTGAACTGATATGCTATCCAAGGCTAAGAAAAGAAAGTCTTATGTATTATAGAAATGATTGGGCTAGTTGGCTGAAGAAGGGGCTATAAAACCAATTGGTTTGATAATCAAAGTATACAGAGAGCAGGTTCTATATCAGTATCTAAACCCAGTTATGTTGCTCCACAGCCAGAGTCAGGAGTGACTGACTAATAACAAGTAGGAGGAACCCTATCCTGGTATAGTGAAAAGTAGTACATGAAAAGATCTTACCAGACTTTTAAAGTATGTTAAGAAAATTACTTTCAATGACACATATACAAAATACAAAAGATTCCTTATAAGACTAAATGTAGAATTAAGGATATAGGCAGCTAAACCTCAGAAAGAGGGAATTGGCAGTGTTAGTGCTAATTGCATGTGGTAGAAAGAAATGATACTGGTAAGAAGAGACATCTTTTAGAGAAAGAGGCAGAGCACTGTGGGACAGCCTAATGCAGTACCAAATTGGTAAAACAAGGAAAGAGAATTAGTTGTAGGCATATTTTTAGTCCAAGTCCCAATACTAGAGAGGGTTCTAGGAGTGGACTACCTATGTGTGGTTGTGTTAGAAAAAGCACTGGGAACGGTGCAGAGGAGGCAAATAAGAAGAATGTCTCTAATGTGGTAATAGAAGCCACCATGAAGAGAGTGTCCTTAGGGATAGATAGAGGGTACTCAGACATAGATATCTAATGATACACCCCAGAGTAGGGGTTAGAAAGGGAATAAAAGGAGAGTAATCATGTGTTAATCAGGGTGCTAAAATTTAGGTTTGTGCTTTAACCAGGCAGGGTATAGTGAGACTGAAAAAGGGGTTGCAACACTAGATAGTATGATTGGTATTTTATCTAATGCTCTAGTTATAGTTTTGATAAATCCTAATTTATTGCCTTTTTGTGCATGTGTTGCCCTGGTACAGAATAGGCAAATAGGGTCGGAGCTAGTGAGATAGACATTGGAGTTAACAGCCTTATAGGACAGTGGGTGATTATGAAACGTGTATAAAAAATGCCTCTGGTGATTTAGGGGCATAGATTGTTATGGTTTGACTAAGTTGTATTTCCTTTTATAGAGGTGCTTCTAAGATGGATTGGATCATCAAATATCATATTATGGCTAAGGGTAACCATAGAAAGTTAACCCTTCAGATTGTACAGAAACTGTTAGAGATAGTGAATGGTGAGAGAAATCTCCGGAACAATTTATCCTTATTAACAAAATATACTAACTCCTTTTTGAGGAGAGAGGCATGTTTGGCCTAAGGTACTTATTAGTATAATTTAATGCTAATCTAGCATACCTATCAATTAAAGTTAGTTCTCCAACATATTTTTATTGAGTCACTAAGGTTATTATTTCAGAGGAAGTTGAATTCTGAAGTGGGGGTGCATCTTGGCATTGCTCCAGTGTTCATTGTTCCTTGAAGGATAACATTTATTGAAATAAAAGCACTGAGAATATAGTTGTGAGAGCTATGTGATAAGAGTCTTATCAGACTCAACATAATTTTTTAGCTAGTGATTAAGCTGTCTATGAGAAAGAAAGACAGGTTGCTTGGGTTATACATTACCCTAAAAGTGACTGAACAGTGTAATTGTGAAGGATCAACACTCCTTATTTAGGTAAATAGTCTCTTCAACCATAGAGAGAGGCTAGTCCTTTTTCCTTTGAAGTTGATATGAGATCTAGATATTATCGACGGAAGATTTAGAGAAGTTGATATTACTAAGATTTTCTTTCAGGACCCAGTGTGACATTATGAATCTTTGTTAATGTCATTGGGCTTATTAATGCCTTAGCAATTTTATGGATTGCAATTAATAAAGCTTTTAATTTTATGTAGACCAATAGTAATGGTGTTCCTAGATAATCTTGTGGTGGATTCTAGGAACTAGAAGGAATACAAATAGCATTAGAGGTTTATGATATAGACCCCAAAAGAAGATGGTTGTGTGTGTGCCTAACTCAATAAGTGTAAAGTGGGTAGATGAAGTTTTCTTTAGACCACCCAATCTCAATGGAGAGAGTCAGGATTTAGCCCTAGTAAAGGCAAGGCAGTGTTGGAATTGAAACCCTCTGGGAATGTAATTGGGCTTAGTTTAGCTTACAGAGGGTTTGCTAAAGGACTTTCATTATTATTACTCCTATAAGTGGCGTAATCAAAAAGAGTATAAGGATTATGTGGAATAATCAATGTCATGATAGTTGCTAAGTTGAAATAGAGGTTGACAGAGGCTCCTATCCTGATTCAAC
>CANXYI011235100.1:0-14882 GCA_948208565.1 Hura crepitans | reverse complement strand
ATCATTTATTACATACATCTTTCACATATACATCATTTTACACACATACATGCATTTATACCACATAATAAAATTAGATACACTTACATAAGCAAGCCAAAATGGCTTCTAAAGCTTCAATTAGTCTTATCTTCATCTTTTCCTTTTGTGTCCTTCTTCTTCTTCCTCTCACATATTAGCCATACAACAACAAAAATCAATATAAAAGAATAAATATACATCCCAATCTCGAAATACAATTATATAACACTTATTGGGACTTCAAAATAATCCTAAAATTATCAAACTCCAAAAATAATCCTTCATCTCAAACTTAGTTACTATTCATCCATGAACATCCAAAATTCATATAAAATCATATATTACACAAATACTCAAATTAACTTCATAAACCTTAAATTGAAACCTTAAGACACTCATACAAATTATTGAAATCCAATGAGAATCATTTACTATAGTATGTGTCATATTGATCATCTTCCCTAATCTATAAAATTCTTCAAAATAAGACTTCATATTTAATGTTTAAAGCATAGAGATAACATAAATCATTACTTAATAGTGTTTAGGTAAGAGATTGTATTAAAAATAGAAGAAAGAAAGCTCAAATTGCCACTTCTATGGCTTTTAAAGATGTGATGAAGAAGGAGGGGAGGTTAGCTACCAATCATTTCTCCTTTTAGACTCCATTTGACCCTTATTAAACCCACCATGAAAAGCTAGGATTAGATCTTAACTTAATCTAAGGGTCCATGTAATCCATGTCCTAAATTCATCTTTTAAAGCCATTTAATTTTTGTTCTTCACTTTTAAGTATCAATCCTCATATATTTTGATCCCAAATAATCATATATATTGTTACTTGATATTCTCAAAAAAATCATACGTAAAAATCTTGAAAATTTGATGTTTAATAATACTTTGTCCTTGCTTAAGTTTTAATAAATTTCCATGATCATTAAAAACTCTAATTCCAATCTTATTGGGCTCTATGAAATATTTAAGCATTAAGATGTGACATTCCTGGGTCTATTTGAGCAACAACATATCATTTTACTATTTCACTTTAACTGTGTTACTATTCATAGTATGTTAACGTAAAAACTTAACTTTTGTTTTTAACCATCTTAATAACATTGTTTTCACTTTAAACTTTACCCATAATTATTTCTTAAATAATGCTTTGATCCTATAACATTAGTATAGCTTGAGTCTCGAGAAGTACTATTCACTTAAGTGCTTGTTATAAATTGTTAACTATCTAAATAGTCTTATTCTTATGCCAAACTACACCTATAACCTATTTATAACATATACTATTGATTAATAAAGAAAAAACTATTTAGGTCTCGAGAGTCACTATTCATAACCTCGAGATTCACTCTTCATGATCCTAGGATTCTTAGGCTTTACATTTCTTCCCCTCTATAAAAAATTTTATCCATAAAATTCCCATGTTCCTATTATACTCAGCGATATTTATTAGTATTTCTCTTCTCTATTCATCCCATTTTCATACTTTTATATAAACTTTTTTAATGCTTTGCTTGTCATCAAACAAATTTTCTTTTATTTGTATCATAAAATGTTTTAAGCCTATTCCTTATAATCATTTACTGAATTAACCTTTTATAATTTCTTTACTTTCCCTCTTATGAATTTTTTAGTAGTTTATAATACATGTACTCTTATCTCTTGAAGTCTTCTTTGTTACCCTTTTTACAAGCTGTGTCCATTACTACTTATCTAATTGATTTTCACACAATAAAATGATCATGCTTCTATTGTACAATGCTGATCTAAAGATCCTTAGTAGCCAATCATCCGTTTATATGATCATCATAATAATTCTTTGTCATAAATATCACTTTATAATATGTGACACCCTTTACCTGATCTAAAACTAGACTTGAATAAGAGAAATCATGATGCCATATTATTATCTTTTTTAAACCCTTCCCCTATTATAGTAACTGATTCTTATTATCTTATGTATGGTTTAATTTTAGCTTATTGGTTACGGGTCACATTTTAATAAAAATCCAGTAGCATAGCGACAATTCAAGTGAAAAACCAAAATTTTAAACCTACAAGCAACACTTTTATATTCGATCACAATCATATCTAAACATCTTGGAGCCTTCTGGTCCTTCAAAGCATTAACTTATCATCATCACAAAGTTATCATGATTTTAGGATCAAGCATGCAGCATTCAAATCATAAATCTAGACTGCGTCTATAGTATAACTTTTATTAATATTTACAATCCACTGTATAGTAATTAATACAATCAAACCCATGCCCACTATGTACATGAGTGCCACTTTACAAAATTAACTACAAAAAAAACTAAAATATATACCCAAAAGGGAGGCTAGCAACTACACTACATGTCGAGGCTGAATTGTAGGTTTGCTATTTACTACTTGCACATCGGGAGATCGATATGTTGAGTATGCACTCAATAGTGAATTTAATGAAATATGCATTATATGAAATTCACATGCCTCATTCATCATACAAATATGTCATGTATGTCTAATTGTCCTAACATTAATTTATGCCACAAATTAGATATTTGTACCCATCTTGCTATCCTATTAAATTTAGGCTATGTTATAAGTTACGATTAAGTTAAGTCCTCATGCATTAATTTAACATATCCCATTTTATAATTATATAGTTGCATATCATAAAGTTATGTTCATTTTAAATTTTATGGCCCATACTCTAGAGACAACTCTTTTAACATTGGACAATCGATCCAAACCTGTGTAGTGGCTCACATTATGGACCTTGATAACTACACCTACCTATATCTATCCGATAGTACTGATAAGTTTATTGGAACCTCCTAATATCGAAGTGGTAGGGATCAGTCCTATTGGACTTCTTAACAAAAGGGATAGTAGGGATCAGCCCAGTGAACCTCCTAATATCCTGACATCAGTGGATAGTAGGGATCAGCTCTTGTGGACCTCCTAATATCTAAAGTAATAGGGGTAGAAGGGATCAGCTTATATAGACCTCTTAATACCTAAAGTATACAACATTTACATCTAGAACCTCGATAGCTACAATCACCATGGCATATAATTAGGCGATGATCCATATGGACCAAAGCCACTAGCAATTGCTAACTCCTAAGTTGATCGATCAACCTATCCTGTAGGTGGTTGAGCTAATATGGGCTATTCCAATTCTTCTATTACATTCATCATTTAATCTTTACTATTTCAATTTCTATTTTTATTTTAGTTTAGCACACATAAGGCCATATGGACACATTTCATTTAAGCAATAGTTTAGATTATTCACAATATGATCCATCACAAATCCTTCCATAGTAGGACTCATCTAAGTAGTACATTTTACATCAGGGAATATACTAACATACATTAGCATGACTATGTATTTTATTGTTCAAGCATAAGTTAAGCATTTATGACATTACTTCATTACCTTGTTATACATTGCAACCACATTCCTGAGTTCATTTTTATTTATCCCCTTTTTATTATTTCCACTCACATTTAGAATCATTTTAGCCTTAGTCTTATGTTAGAACACATACATATTTGATAACACCTTAATGCATGTAATGCCACACTTATGAGCAAATGCACATACCTACTAATGCTCCCTAACTAATCATGCCTTCTATATTTATGACCAATTTACTTCCTCATTGTCCCATTACATGCCATTCTTCACGTACACACACACATAACTACTCTATGCTATATCATTTGGCTATACTAACATCACACACATACATATTGTTTCTCTTCCATTTCATCATGCAATCGTGCTTATTTTTATCTCATCATATCATACAAATAATCACCACATATATACAGATGCACACACACATAAACTAACGATTCCATACACACTTAAACTACACATACTCAAAACACATAATGTATTTCTCATTAAATTCACTTATAATTGACTCTAAAACATGCAAAGTACACTTCTCAATCGTTGTCCTTCCTTTCTTCCACCATTTCTCTCTCTTTGGCTACAAACATAATAGCTTCTAGTGTTAAAAAATCATACAAAAATCTATACGTATCCAAACTAAAATCTACTTGCATGGGCATTACCTATGCCTTAAATACTATCTAAGAAAAATAACAAACTTAAAAAAAACCACTTGCACTAAGAAAGTGCACTATTCACCAAATGACCCAATAAGCAATTTCCTTAATTTCTCGCAATATATTCATGTTTAAGAGGCTATAAAGGCTAAGATAGGAGGTTTACCTTGAAGAGATCACTCAAATCTAGGGATTAATTGATGAAAAAAGAAAGAGAGAGGGGGAGAAAAATAGCATTGGTCATGTGTAATGCCTGTGTTTTTTAGGCTCCGTGAATAGTGCCACTAGGTTTGGGAAGTGTGCTCGGGGTGCTGAGCCACTTTCATATAAATTGAGGTACTTACACTGATCATGAAACTTTGAGGGGGCTCTAATATGATAAAAAGAGCAAAATTTAATAATTTAGTAGAACCAACAATTTATTTCGAACTGTAAACTATCCCTCAGGGCAATAACAAATTTTCGGGCCGGGTTTGACCCAAGATGTGCTTGGATGGACCTAAAAATATTAGACTTTGATCCACTAGTGAAAGAATTTTTTAAATCGGAGGTTGTTTGCAAATTCTCGTAATTTTCTAGGTTGGCACACAATTCGAGGCAATTTGAAAATTGCCCTATCGATAGAATTTGACCACAAAAATTTATGAGCTAGTAAAGGGGATTAAAATATGAATTTTAAAATAAATGATGTAATATTTTAAGGTCCGTGTGAATTTTGGTGAATTTTTAAATTTTTCTAAAAAAATCGAGACATTTCGGGATGGCTCAGGTGGCTGTGGGACCCACCCACACATGGCCAGCTAGTGAGAGGCCCATGCCAAGTGGCAAGGTCACTTGACAAGTGGAAAAATCCACTCATAAGGAAGAAACCATTTTCATCCCTTTGGCTATTGGAACCGATGCTAGCCAAGGGAAGAATTAGCTCTTCCACCATCTTTCGCCTTTTGTTTCAGTAAGCTCTCTTCATCAAAAATTTCTTTGGGATGTTAGTGAATTTCTAGAATAGGAATGAAGGCAAAGGGAGCTCTCATGAAGGAATTAAAATTCATCAAAATTTTCTAGATAGAACTAGTCCAGTAAGGTCACCAAAGGTGAGTCTTAGATTCTCCTTTAGGTTTTCTTGCATTTTCATGGCTGGAAAGGGTTCTTTGAAGTGCCTAACACCTGTGGGGATATGTGTGCCTTTGGTTTAAGGTGAAATGAGGTAAGGAAAGGCTTGAAGAGCAAGGGAGAAGTTAACATAAAAGGGCTGGAATTGAAGCTAACAGCCTTGGAATGGTGGCAATTTAATCTTCTAGTGGATGAGGTAAGTGAATTTAGCCATTTTCATTATGCCCTCAAAATTTCAATAGTTTCTCCTTGAGCTAGGAATGGTTTATATATATGAATTTATTTAGATATGTGTTGTCTTTGAAAGATTATAGTGTATGGCATGAAGGAATGTAAATTGCATGATTGATTGATGAAGGAAAGTAGTATACATGATTGGCATGAAATATGTAATTGGTCGAGAGTTGCCTTATGGTTGCTAGTGTGTGTGTGGCTAGTTAATATGGTTTTAGGTGGTGTTTACGGTTGGAAATGTATATGCCATAGACCTATGATGTATAATTAATTTATACAAAGCATGTGTATGTGTGTATAGTGTTGACTAAGACATGTATGGCTTATATATTGGCATGACATGTATGGTGTGAGGTATATATATTTATGTGTATATGCTAGCATGGTAAGGTTAATGATTTATGTAAGATAAGTGATGTTAAAAATGATTTGGCAATGAACTCTTTTGTGGTTGAGATGTGTAAATGCCATGAGAAGGGTTATGATTATGGTATATAGGCAAGCTTAGTGTAAATGGATAATGTGAGATAATTTGCATGTAATAAAATATAGTGTGTTGGTATAAAACTTAGATAATGTATAACCTAAATGGTATATAACATAAGCAAGGAATGGCATGAATAATGATCTTAAAAAATTGACTTGAAATCAAATTTGTAAGTTGATTTGTGTTTGCCTTAAGGGCTATGGTATGCATTTACACAACGTGCTTGAATTTTGTGCTTATAGTGGCTAGTATGGTAAAATCTATTGTAATGGCATTTGAGTCTATGATTAGGCCTGGTGAATGGCCTAGGATTGGTTGTCTTAAGGCCTATGATATGAATGTAAATAATGGCTAAAATTGCACTTGGCCATAATGACCTGTAACTATCTAAAATGACCATTACCTGAAGCAATAATTTCCTTAGACAATAAATGGCCTAGAACTATAACATATTTATGGAAATTAAAGATAGCATAATATATGACAGTTAGTAGAAATTGTACCTTGATTATATATTATGATAAATTCACCTAGTACAGCTTATTTATGGCCATACTAGACAGGGCTAAATTTCAACTGAGCTCTAAAAATTATAACTGATTATTTTTGAGTTTATAATATTATAAAAAGTTAATCAATAAGGAAAGGGACACTATTTAAGGTTAAATGGCCCACTAATTAGACACCCACTGGATGGATTGACCAGTCAGCTTAGAGATCCTTAGTAGCTACTACACTGTCTACTTTTTAGATAGGGTTAGTATAGCGGCATAGGTCCCCTCTAGGGCCACTGTACTAATCTGTTGGATAGACCAATCTACTGGGCAAATAAAACTACTTCTTCATTGATTATTATATGATGCCGATGCAACAGTGTAGGTCTTTAAGGGCCACTACACTAGTCTGTTGGGCAGACAACCCCTAGTTATTTGCACCTTAGGTGCCAAAATTCAATTAAGCCGATGCAACGACATAGGTTTAGAATGGGGACCACTGCACTAGTTCATTTTCCCTTTAGATCTAGTGTCTATCAGGCATGTCTCCTGAGTTAGGCTAGTTAAATTAATTAAATAAGATTAATAAATACATATGTGATTGTGAAACATGACAGAGGGACATTTTAGTAATTTTTCCACTAATAGTGAGCAAAGGCTTAAAATGGTATAGTTTATGCATTAAATGATTGATAATGACCAAACACATACATTATATGGCTTGTAATAATTAACTGGATAATTACAAAAAGAAATACCCTAGGGGTAAAATGGTAATTTTTGCATGTTAGTATTATAAGTTGAACTGGCATATTAGTATAAGATAGGAACATAAATATAATGCATGGATTAACTATTGGACATATTTTTAATGGTTAAATTCACTACTGAGTATTTTTATACTCAGCGTACCTATTTTGGTGCGCAGGTAGCAAGATCAAAGGTGTTGCCTTTTAAAGTGTGCAGTAGAGTTTAGAGGTCATTCCTAAGAAGACTGATTATGTATAAATGTATGGTTTTTGCAATCTATGTATTTAGGTGGGGAAAATGGGTGTCATCTATATAAGGGGCACAGGGTAGTGTTTGTATATATCAGACCATGTTGTAATTAATCATGAGATGGTTTCTTTTATGTATGTGTGCTCTATGTTGAATGTTTATGAGTTTGAGGCTCTACATGTTTTTATTGTGGCCTGAGGCCTATAATTTTTGTGTGATAGAAGATGTTGATAGGATGATACCTAGGGGACCAGAAGGGTCCAAGAGATGCGATGTATGATATAGAAGTGTTTATAGGTAGAAAGAAATTTGAGGATAGTAGGGCTGCCAAATTTTTAGGAAATACCAAAATGTGTTGAATTCCCTCTATATTCACATGAACCAGATAACATAAACCTAAATGGACTATAGGACTAGATTGGACTAGATTTGGAGTCAGACGAAGTTATCTAGTGTAGTATAAGTAAAAGTTAAACGAATAAACATGGGAGAAATTTTAGGATGGGTGACCGAGTAGGAAGTACATTACTTATTGGGTTTCTTCAAGAATCCAGTAGGGGGTGTCACACCAAGGGAGAGAATTGGGAGGTGGAGGGAGCTTTTCACACATGTGGGAAATCCCACATGTGTTAACCTTTTACTTTATGCACATGGACGGCCTGGATCATGCCATATGGCAATTTGATAGTCCACCATAATCCTATTTATGTTTTAAATTTCAAAAATTCAAATTTAATATTCAAGGCCTCTAAAGTTGATTCTTTTAGTGTAAAAAAATCTTTAAAGTCTCAATTAAGGGACCCCTAAAATCTCAGGTCAAAACTCCAAAGGAAACTAGGTTAACTAATCACTTGCGTAATTAAGAAATTTTGATTAAATATCTATCGACCTTAGAAAATTCTAATTTCTTCACCTTTAAACTATTTGGAATTTTTAACCTTCAGGGTATGATATTTTTAGGTTCATTCAAGCATTTCCCAACACAATGCCAACTAAGATCATTATTCACTAGATCTCAACGTAAAATAATTTATTGGTTCTGCTAAAAGTGTTAGTTATTTTATTTTCATAATTATTTTGCCTGCAAAAGTTTTATGACTAGTATTCTCCCTCGAACACCTCATGGTGTCCTGAATACTAAAAAAATACTATTCATGCCTCAGGAAATACTATTCATGAAACTGGGATTCTCGAGCATTACAATCTTTCCCCTCTTAAGAAATTTCATCCTCAAAATTTACCTAGTGAGAACAAGTAAGGATACTATAGCACTTTTACTAGTAGTATAAAATTATTTTTAGCTTTTTAACTTTTTTATGTAGTATTTGTACTGGTTCTTCTTCATAGGTCATATCTAGCTCTATCTGGATTTCCTCTATAATTATCACATGAGAAGGATCAAATCTATATCACCTTAGCATCAATACATGGAAACATCATGAATCTACTACAGTTGTGGCCACAAAGCTAATCAATATGCTATTGGTCCCACACATTCTATAATCTTGTATGGATTAACAAACTCGGGCTTAGCTTGCCCTTTTTATCGAAACAGAGCATCTTTTACCATGGCGATACTTTAAAGAATACTTTCTCACCGACTTTACATTTAACATCCTTTTACTTCAAGTCAGCATATGACTTCTATTGATTTGTGGTAACTTTTAATCTTTCTCTGATAATCTTGACTTTCTACTCCATATCTTTGACTAAGTCACATCCCATGAGATTATTTTCACCACCTCACTCCAATAGAGTGGAGTTTTACATTTCTTACCATACAATGCCTTATATAGAGCCATGCTTAGGCTAGCCTGATGGCTGTTATTATAAGCAAACTCAAACAAAGGCAAGTACTAATCCCAGCTTCCTTTAAACTTGATGGCATAACTCTGTAGCATATCTTCTAATATTTTTATGGCCTATTTAGATTGTCTATCTATTTATGGATGAAAGGCTATGCTAAAGGTGAGGCAGGTACCCAAAGCTTCCTATAGTTTTCTCTAGAATCTTGATAAGATATGATAGCCAATGGCACTTCATGTAATTTCATAACCTCTTGTATATATAATTGTGCCAGCTTTTTTAAGGAATAGTACATTCTGACTAGAATAAAATGGGTTGTCTTAGTTAATCTATCCATAATTACCCATACAACATCACACTTACTCTTAGTCATAGGTAATCCCATCACAAAATCCATGGTGACCTTCTCCCCCTTCCATTTTATAATTGCTATAGGTTAAACCTATTGACATGTAAGACATTGAGCGATATACTTAGCTATATCTTACTTTATTCCTTGCCACCAATAATGTGATTTTAGATCGGGGTACATTTTTATGCTTCGAAGGTGCATGGAATAAGGAGAATTTAGTGCCTCCTATAGAATCTGTCTTAATTCCCTCAGCTTCAGGTACATATAACCTGTCATACAAGTATAAACACCTATATGTTTTGATTTTAAATTTTGTAGTCTTCCCCTCTTTAACTCAACTCATTATCTGCATGAGATGATCAACTCGAGTTTGTGCCTTTTTCACTTGTTGCATTAAATTATGTTTTACCTACAACTCAACCAAAACTGCATCATCCTTAATGTATTCAAACCTAGCATCCATAGCTTTCATAGCAGCTATGAACTTTTGACTCAAGGCATCAGCTACTACATTAGCCTTCCTCAGATGGTAATTAATTAGGCAGTCATAATCTTTTATCAATTCTATACATCTTAGTTGTCTCAGATTTAACTCTTTTTGTGTGAGGAGGTATTTCAAGCTATTGTGATCAGTGTAAATGTAACATCTTTCACCATATGGATAATGTCTCTACACCTTCAAGTAAAAATAATGGCAACTAGTTCCAGGTCATGCGTCTGGTAATTTAATTCATAAGGTTTTAGTTGCCTTGAGGCATAAGCTGCTACCTTCCCATCTGGCATTAGTATATATCTAAGCCCATCATATGATGTATCACTATAAATCATAAAATCCTTCCTTTGCTCAGGTTGAGTGAGAATAAAAGCTTTAGTTAGTATTACTTTTAGCTTATCAAAGCTTTCCTAGCATTTGTCGTCCCACACAAATTTCATATCCTTCCTAGTAATCTAGTCATCAGGGTTGCAATCATAGATAAACCCTTCATGAATCTTTTGTAATAACTAGTTAATCCTAGGAAGCTTTGAATCTCAGTCACATTCTTAGGAGGCTTTCACTTTTACACTACCTTCACCTTACTTAGGGTTAACTCTAATACCTTCTGCTAAAGCGATGTGGCCTAAGAAGGCTACTTCATTTAACTAGATCTCACATTTACTATGCTTAGCATACAATTATATCTCCCTTATAGTCTATAATACTAGCCTCAAATGCTATTCATACTCTTCCTTGGTCTTAGAATATACAAGAATGTCATCAATAAAGACCATAACAAACTAGTCCAAGTAGGGCTTGAAAATCCTAGTCATTAGGTCTATGAATGTTGTAGGGGCATTAGTAAGCCCAAATGGCATCACTAGGAACTCATAATGTCCATACCAAGTACAGAAAGCAATTTTTGGAATAATAGACTCCTTAATTATTAGTTGATGATATCCTAACCTTAAGTCAATTTTAGAGAATATGCTGGCACCTTTTAATTGATCGAAAAGATCATCAATCATTGGCATTGGATATTTATTTTTGACTATCACTTTATTCAGTTGTCTACAGTTAATGTATAATCAAAGTGACCTATCTTTCTTCTTCACAAATAATACTGGTGCTCTCCATGGTGAAGTAATCATCCTAATAAAGCCTTTATCCAATAATTCCTACAACTACACCCTTAACACTTTCAACTCTATGGGTGCCATGTAATATGGAGTAATGGATACAGGTATTGTACCAGGATACAGTTTAATTTCAAAATCAAGTTCAAGTTTTAGTGGTAGTCCTAGTAGCTCATCTGGAAATACATCTGGAAATTCTAACACTATTGATATTTGGTTAAGGCTTAACTCTGCTTTATTTATGTCAAGCACTTAGGCTAGGTATGCCTTAAATCCCTTCCAGATTAATCTCTTTGCTACCACTACTGAAATAACATTAGGCAAGGGATTCTATTCACGAATCATTATCACCACACTCTCATTAATTGTCTCAAGCGTGAGCCTTTTCTATTTACAATCTACCATACCTCAGTGTTTAAACTACCAATCTATGCCCAAAATGACTTTAAACTTATTAAATGGAAGCTTAATAAGATCTACTGGGAATAAATGATCTAGAACTACTAAGGAACAATCTTTATATATTCTATTAACTACTACACATTGCCTAATTGGGTTACTAACCATGATGTCTATATCTATTGGTTTAGGTTTGAAACCCTTATCCCAAGCTTATGTAGTGAAAATATATGAATAGGTGGATCTTGGGTCTATCAATGCCAAAATAAATAAGTCAAATAAAGAGAAATTTCTAGCAATGACATCAAGTGCCTCAGCTTCATCTCTAGCTTGAATGGCAAACAACTATGTAGGTGCTCAAGCCTCTAATCTTGTTCTCTAGTTTGTACTAGCCTTATCATTGTTACTTTTTTTTTTCTAGCCTCTACTGTAACACCTGTAATTTTTTGATGTTATAAGTAGTACCTCCCGAATAATGAATAGTGCTCTTAGGAACTCGAGGTGCACTAATGCCATAGAAGGGAAGTATTAATTATAACATGATTATGGGTGAAATTTGGGACCTAATTGAAGTCATTCAAGGGGTTAAAAATATAAGTAAAGTTCGCTTATTGATGTCTTGTGAATAGTGACTCAGTTGAAACTAAATGAGAAATTATTTTAAAAGTGCTAAAAAAATTCTAAAAATACCATGATGTAATGGTAAAAAATTCTAACTAATCTAACGGAATTGGTTTTGGAATTTTTAGACATTGGGAAGTAATTAAACATAATTAATTTATGATATTTTGACTTCAAAAAATAGTTCCTCGTAGAATTTAATTATGATTTTTAAGGGATATTTAAAATATTGATTGTGATGATTTTTAGAATAATTAGCTAATTTTTTTTTTGAGATTTATAGCATAAAATGTGAATTTTTAAAGAGAGAATTATTTGGATTAAATCCTAGCCCTCTATTTGCTAAGTGTCACACATCTAGCCCTTCAGAAAGGACCTTAAACCTTTTAAACTAGTCTTTTTCCTTCTCATTTTCCCCTTTTTACCCAATGACATTCCCTCTCTATGAACTTTAAATATTTTTTTCATTTTTACCATTAAAATACCAAAATTCTTTCAACTAAATACATCAAAATTGCTTACACAATCTACTTATACTTATTCTACTGAAAGAAAGCCTTGAGAAGGCCTAAAAAGAGAGGATTTCACCTAGAGTGAATAGTGACCAAGGTCAGAATTAAGGGTTATTTTTATTGTTTATAATTTTTCTAGGATAGGATTTATGTTCCATAATGTCTATTAAAGCTTATAATTTAATTTTGATATTTATAGAATTTTTGTTGAATTTTCTTTAATAAGGGGTGTGTGTGGTTATAGAGAAAGAAAGGGAGGTGGTGGAGAAGAAGGAAGATAAGGCTTGAAGAGCCATTTAGAGGTGTTTTAGAAACCATAGTATGTGAATTTAATGATTTATGCATTTGGTTTTATTAAATTGTGTAAATTAGGCATGTGTGCATGTGTATGTAATGTGTATGTTTGTATATAATAACATATTAATGCATGATTAATGGTTAGAAATGACATGTACCTAATGTTTGTTGCCTAAATGATATGATAAATGGAGGAAAAATATGGTGTATGGTTATGAACCCTAAGTGGCCGAATGACATACCTAAAGAAATTTGATGCATATAATTATTATTTAATGGGAAAATAGGTAAAATTGTTTTTAACTAAGTGAGGTAGTATACTATAAACAGTTAAAATGAAGTAATATGAAATTTAGGTAGATTAGGTAAGAGTGGCCAAATGAGGTGTTATAGTGTTCATAGGACTTAAGCTAAATGGTTGACACATATATATAGATAAGATGTAAAATAAATTGATAAGATTAAATTATATGAAGGATAAAATGTGAGGCATTAATTTTATGATTTGGGTGACTAAATGATTAATGAAGGAAGAGGAAAGTTTATGTAATGAATTCATATGGAACAAGATGAACAAGGAATGTAATTATGTATAAGAAGTTAAGATAACAAAAGACATGTTATGAGAAAAGATAGTGAGGGTAATAATTGAAACGTGAAGAGCAAGAACGATTAAGATGATATGTTGTATTTGTACATGTGAAGTATAAAATAAATAATTGATTTGAGATAGAGGAGGTAATAAAGAATTGAAATTAAGGCCCATATTAGTTAGACACCTACTAGATAGGTTGATTAGTTAACTAGGATGTAGTAGCTGCTAGGATACTTTGGTGTCATAACATATTTGTCCATGAGGGTGACTGTTCTTTGACATTGATAATTCCATTTTTTTGTGCTAGTGTAGCCACCTTGAATTCCACGAGGGCCACTGCACACTTAAGGCATAAGATATAATGATGGGTATAACCATCACGGTCCAGAATAAGGACCCCTACAAAAGCTTTGAGATGAGTGTAGTGGTCGAGGTTCTGATATAGGACCATCCATACAGATCCATATAGATTGTGATTTATGATGGTTGTAGCCATCAAGGTCCAAAATATGCATGCTTGCATGACTTTAAATCTCGTTATCCAGCATTTAAAGTGTTGTCTTTCGAATATAGGCTATGAAATTGAATAATAAATATGATTAAGTAAATGGAATGCAGAATAAACAGAATGATAAAGGTTAATGATTTATAATGTCATGAATCCTAGGTAATCTAAGCTTATGCTAATCACCTAATTTTAAACATGATGTGACTGTAATTAAGTGTTTTGCATGTGGCATGTTGCATATGATTTAGTGCATAAATCATCAAATTTACTACTAAGTATATGCTTAACATATCAAGTTTTTTGATGTGTAGGTAGTAGATAGTTCGTGTAATTTAGCCTCACCAGAATAGCATAACACTTAGCTTACTTTGGGTATAGTTTATATATATATGTTATATATAGATGCACTTATATATAGGCAGTGAACCATGTTATAATAATAATGATACACAGTACCGTTGGACTAATGTTAACTCTATATATGTATGTTTAAGTTATGTGTGAACTATTGTTGAGTGGTAATGATAAAGCCTATGGTGGATCAGAAGGATCCTATGTGTTGGGCTATGGATAAAAATGAATATAGAAGTGTCTATTTTACAGGTTAAAATTTTTGGATTTTTACCCGAACAACTGTTATGCTCCCGAATTTTCATTGAAATATACTTAATATGAAATTAATTAAAACACTAATAATCATAATGAATGAGCCTCTAGGACATCATACTGTATGTAAGTAGAGTATACTAAGAA
>CANXYI011234939.1:0-11413 GCA_948208565.1 Hura crepitans | reverse complement strand
ATAATAATAATAATAATAATAATAATAATAATAATAATAATAATAAAGTGTAATGTATAAAATTTGTGTTAGAAAATTTGATGACATTGATTAAATAAAAATTAATAGTATAGTGTTAATGATTAATAAATAGAAACATGGGACAAGAAAAGAATTATAGGACAAACTTGAGGTCTAATTTAGTTATGCAAACGATAAATGTAAAGATCTAGTATGGTAATAAACAATGAGGATTTTATAATACAAGAAGAATTGACAAAAAGATGAAATACATTCATAATTATAAATCAGTAACATATGGTAGATGATGAAAGAAACATACCGAGATAGGAGTTGTTCATTACAATACATATTCGTGATGTAATGTTATTGTATGAATTATATAAGGTATACGTCATTAAACATGTATGATCCAATGAGATCAAATATGTCATGAAAGTGATGGCACCCAAAATGTGCTCGAAAAAGTAATAACAGTATTTCATGAATACAAATGGTTAGAAATGATTGTATAAATGATCATATAAAAATAAGGGCAAAATTATAAATTTTGAATAATATAAGTGACTTAGGTAATTGAAGTAAACATTAATAAAACAATGACTAAGGCCCATATGAGTTAGACAATACACTGAATAGGTTAATAGGTCACCTAGGGAATAGAGCAATTGCTAGATATTTGATATCATATTTATGCAGGTACGGCCACCGTTAGGTCTATTTGTGCCACTGCACATACATATATCATACATTGGTATAATCCATTATACATTGACATGTTATGATTGTTTAGCAGGTGCAATTGTGAGAAGATCCATTAGAACCACTTCACATATACTCATGCAGGTGCAGCCACAATGGAGTTTTGTTAGGATCACTGCATAATTATTGATAACCCGTTATGCTGGTGTAGCAGCTGTTAGGTCCAAAATGTGGACCACTGCACACCTTTATCCCTTCAATCCAGTTAGTGAGATTTTGTCTATCAAATAGAGACTACCTAAATTAATAAGTTAATAAAAGTAAAGATTATTAAAAGAAGTTTTAATGATCGAACAAAGAACATTGTATGATTAACTCATATATAAAATAAAAGTTATTTAATCTCGTTAGCTCGTATACAGAATAAAAGTTATTTAATCTCATTCAAGCTAAGAGAACTATAGTGATGAGTAATATATCAAATGTAATCAATGTGGTAAATTATGATAATTATTCAAAATGCAAGAATTGTTAGAAGAATATGAACAAAAGCATGAAGTTAAATAAATAACATATGATTTTCGTAGTGTGAGGTAATTAGTGTAAGAAATGATTAAATTGCATTATGTCAATTCATGAATATAGTACATAACTAAAGAGAAGATGATGTTTATAAGAATTGATTAAGATGTTAATAAGTATTAGACAAGAATATTGTTATCTAAAGTAAGTTGACTGAATTTTAAATGCTAATCACTATGAAAACTATGAACTAGATTTATATTATTAATTGGAGCAAGGGAAAAATTATTTATGCTATGTGGTTATATGTTTGCATTGCTGAGTATAAATCAAACCTGATATTTTATAAGTATTTATATGTTGTGACATAAGAATGTTATAAATTGTTAATATAATATATTCATGATGCATGCTTATGTGTTTCATGATTATACATATATTTCATTGAATATACTATTGAGCATCATTAACATACTAGCTTTTGTCGGTGTGTAGGTAACAGATAGGAGTTTAAGTAGCAGCCTCAAGCAAAGTAGCATAAATTAATAAGCTTTAAATTTGGCAACACATGTACACATGTGAGTAAGATTATATGTAAAAATATTGGGCCCTAAATTATATGACTACAATTATGTGTTTGTAGTTAGTAGAAATAAGATAGTTAAGTTAATGCAATGTCTTTCATTTAGATCCAACAACCAAATTGGGTAAGAGATATTACTTGCGATATCTTATATCTAAACCAGCTATCGGTTGGGTATTAGGGTGTTACACAATGTACTTCTTAATATAGTAATAAACATTCAATTGTCATTGATATATCATTAATCACACTTCACACATGCATAAACACATAATCTACATAACTCAAATAATAACACACTTTAACTTGAAGCACATGCATGATACAACTCATTGATTACACTTACTGTCAATGATAACAATCCCAACTAAGCTTAACATAGCCCTTGCCTTTATCCATTTTGCTACCTTCTCTTCTCACTATATACAAATCTCATTTGTTCATAAGGAGTTCTAAAACATCACCTTACATACAAAATTCTAGAAATAGTATAAGAAAAATCCCAGTTGACATCAAATATACCATAAAAAATTAGAAACCTTAAAATTGAAAACTTGCATGTATGTCACATATCCATCTCTCCCTCCTTGATTTCTTTGAAAATTTCTTTTTCTTCCCAATTTCTCTTTTCTCCTTTCTTTTAGTCTTTAATTACTTTACTTCAACTACAAATTTAGAAGAAAGAAAAGAAAATACATAAGCAATATTACTTGAGCTTAGTGAATTGAGAAAAATAATTCCATATTAAACTATATATTTACCCCATTTTTAACATAAGAAACACAAAAATCTGCCATTTAAATTAGTGAAAACAAAAACTCATGCCTATGCAATTCAGCACTGCTGCACTCCCCTAGCATTACTGTTACCCGTGATGGAGGCAAGCTACTATATGTTAGTAGCCTAATTCGTTGATGCCAATTTTCATTAGCTTCGGTTGCTTTCACTATCACCTTCCCCCTTTGTTTTCTCTCCTATTTCTTCTTATCCATTTTTGGTTTTGGTCCCTTTCTTTATCTCTCTCAATTTCCTTCTTTTTCTTTCTTGTAACAGCTAGCTCAATTGGAGAGCAGACTAATTTTTTTAAGTGTAAACCAACATTTAAGTCGATTAGAGAAAAGTCGATTTGTATAAAAAGTGCCCCATTGAATCCTTATTGATTCTCCCTTATTTCCTAACTTCATCCTCTCTTTTACCTTATTTTATTAATTATTTATTCATTCGTTTATTTATTGATTAATTTATTTATATCTTCCCCTTTTTATTTCATTCTTTACTTTTTAAAAACTATTATGAGCCTCTAAAAATTCCAATAACTACCCTTGTAATTCCCTCTAGATTATTTAGATATCAAGTTGTAAACATCTGAAATCAATTTAAGTGAAAAATTTAAAAAATCTAGTTCAGTTCCAATTACAACTGATCATTATAAAAATGTTCTTTTAAATTTTAATCATCTTAATGACTCAAATTTTAAATCAAAAAATACCTAGAATCTAGAAATAGTCTATCCTTTCCTTTCAACTATTTAGTGTCTTAGGCACTGGGAACATTATTCACGACTAGGAAACACTGTTCAAAGGTCTTGAGATTTGCAGTTATTACGTAAGGGCTATTATCAATTCTCATAACATTTCACTTTCTAATCATTTTTCATGCTATCTAAACATCATATAGAATTATGCCACATTCATGTTCAACTTTCACATAACATTTCAATTATATAAGCATTTGAATGAAGCTTTTATGAATCATTATCATAGCATATTCTATCTCATAATCATTTTAAGCATATATATGTTTAAATTCACATTATAACTATATTATTCATAAAACGCATGTTCTCATTACATTTTCTTACTTTCATTCCATGACTTAGAATTTCCTTTATTTTTAAGACTTAATTAACTTCTTTAAATCCCACTTTAATCCTAAAATCTTATCTTTTATCTAATTACATGTTATTTTGCATAATATCTATCACTTCATATATATATATATATATATATATATATATATATATATTTCACTACTTTTCTAATGTCCTTAGTTCCTTATACTATTAATTATTTATTCCAATAATTTCTTATATTCTAATATCAAAATATTCATTTTATAATCTTTCTTTACATATGATTTAATTATCATTTCTTATATCTTCACTATTCCTAGTATTTAAGGGTTATAATTTGCAACAATTACATACATATATGTACATTTTATTTTAGTTGATTAGTCCATATAATTTCTTTCCTTATATAATAAATCTTTACTTTAATTATTATTAATTAATTAATTCCATATACTATATCTTAACTCAAACTTCCTAAATATAATCTGTTTAATTCATTTTATTTCCTTTTTATTATTATTATTATTATTATTATTATTATATTAATTCCTTATTCATTTACATGCACACATATGTCTTATATTTTCTTTCAAATCCACATAATTAATTTATTTTATTTAAATATATTTACTTTTTTTTGTATACATATGATAATATATTTATGTACCTATTTGTTTAAGGCATTTAACCTAGAACAATTAGTTTTATAACTATTTCCAAATACATTTAATTTTCTTATTTTATTTTTTTATTTAACTTATTAATTTTCCAACCATTTATTTATTATTTTTAATTATATTTACTTTAATCCAATTAACTATTTTTATATCAATTATATATATTTCTATATATTTATGTTTCTTATCATGTATAAATTTTACTTCTTGTTATACATATTACATTATTTTCTAAATTATGTATTTAATTTCTTACTCTTAATAATAAACTTATATTTCTTTATGTTTCACATATTACATTACCAAACATACATACATATATACATACATACAGACACACACACACACACACACACACACACACACACACACACACACACACACACACACACACACACACACACACACACATATATATATATATATGTATGTATGTATGTATGTATGTATTTATATATGTATGTATGTATATATATATATATGTGTGTGTGTGTGTGTGTTTATATTTATGTATGGATGTATGTATGCATATATGTATGTATGCATAGACACAAGCATACCCCTTTATGAGCTTTATGTAGTTTTCAATAATTATTCTATACACACCCTTTTATGAGCCTTATATAGTTTTCAATAACTATTCTATCAATATATAACTTTATACATATCTATTTTATTATAACATCCATTCAAATAATTTCTTGAATTTAGTTTCACCAATTGTAAAAAATAAAATTCCTTTCTTTTCTATATCTTTATCTTTCTACCATCTCATTTAGGCCTTAACTACACCTTTGTTTAATCAATTTCATGCAACTACCTCAATATGGAAATTTACCAATTATATATTCTTAACATACAAATTTCATAATATAAGAATATAGATACCTTTTTTGGATCTCTAATCCATATTAATACCTTTAATCCTTTTCACTTTCTTTAATCATCCTCCATCCTTAATTTTCCTCATCTTCTATAATTATTCCCTCACATAATTTCCACCAAAATAACATTAATTACATGTATCATTAATTGCTTATTCAAAAGCTAATTAACATACTCTAAATAGTCATTAAAATTAATATGATTAAAAAGGATGTCTCACTTACTTGTAATGGAGCCTCAACTTACATCATTCCACCATTTCATTCCTTTAAATTCCTTCCCTTTCTATACCATTTAAGGAGGCTAGTATTTAACTATGGCATTTGATTATTATTTGTTAACTTGATATGAGAAAGATGGTGGAAAAGGGGAGAAGGAAATTTTAGCTTAGATAAGGAAAATAGGGAGGAGATGTTGGCTAAAAATACAAGTGAATATTTTATATTATTTTTATATTTATATAAGAATTTAATGGCTAGGATTAATTCTTAGAATATACACTTGGATGGCTAAGATTAAATATAAATGTGCATCTCATTTAATCATGTAATAATTAATTTTTAATATATATATATATAAATTAATTTCGATGGTTAAGATCTCAAATGTTACTATTACATCCAAGGGTCACAAATGTTCCCTCTATAAAAATCCCATCATACTTATTTCATTAATATTCATTTCCTGAATTTATTGCTCTAATTTTTTTTATAATAGCTCCCATGTCATAAAAATTTGAGTCATATGATTTTCACATTCCTCATATTATTTTGGTATTAGGATGTGTCGATTTTGAATTTTTTTGTCTACATTTTCTAAATTTTTGGTTCAGCTCTGAATGGTTTACTATTGATAGTAGATCATAAATAAGATTTCATTTTCAATTTTTAATCTCCTATATAACCTCAAATGCTTCTCAAAATGCATAATAATTCATCAAATAATTATTACTACCACATGGTATAGTAAACTTAAATTGGGCTCGGGATGCGTTATTTATGGCTCGGTGTCAGTATTCACTGGGACCATTTTTCGAACATCATCCTTTTCACATTTTTATGTACTCCATATTTCAAATTCCTATTGGCACCTCTTTACACATGTCTCATTCATCTTTTAGCCACCAAATATACATTTCCCATTTTGCCCCTGGCTTTCTCACGTATTTCTCGTTTTACCCTTTGGTCGATTTTTGCTCAATTGTTCAGACCAATTGACTTTACTTGATCCGTAAGTTCATTTCATTTTCTACTTTTTCTTCAAATTCAAATTCTATCCTTATGAAAAATTGGACCAAAAGTCAGGTGTGACAATAAAATTAAAAAATATATATTTTTAATGCAATTTAACTAGTTTGGTTATTTTGTGATTTTTGATTTCAAAATCAAAAATGAAAAAAATAGAATTTCTTAAAAATTAAAAATCGAACTAAATAAAGAGTCTAATTAAAAATTTTGATTGATTTGATTTTTGGTTAAAACTAAATTTTGCACACTTTTAAAATAGACTTAAATAACTCCCCTATTGGTTAGATGTTGCACACCTAACAACTAATATGTTTACTTTTAATGCCCAAAAAATTTTGTGCTTATGAATAGTACTTCTTGAGCTATGAATAATACTTCTTGAAAATTCGAGCAAAACTGTAACACCCTAATACCCTATCGATAACCAGTTCAGATATAAGATGTCTCAAGTGATATCTCTCACCCGATCTGATTGCCAGATCTGAACGAAAGACATCACACTAACTTACTTAACTTACTATTATTAATTTTAGCCACCTATCTATAATCATATAATCTAGGGCCAACTATTTATCTTATACATGAGTGCCAATCTAATATCATTACTCACCTATGTGCATGTGTTGCCAAATACAAACTCATTAACCTATGCTACTTTACTTGAGGCTGTAACTTAACACCTTTCTATTACCTACACACCAGCAAAGTTAGTACGCTGAGCAATGATGCTCAGTGGTGTAACGACCTAAAAATCCTAGCTCTTATGAATTGTACTTCCTAGGATGAATAGTACTTCTCGAAACTCAAGTCATACTAAGCATATCGACAGGGAGTATTAATTACAAGAGAATTTTGGGCAAAGTTTGAAGCCAATCCAAAGTCATTCGGATGGTTAATAATACTAGTTAAGATTTTACGGTAGTGTCCTATAAATGTATCATAGGCAAAGCTAAACCATAAAATAAATAAATAGTTGCTTAAAATAATTCAAAAATGTTACAACCTGATACTCAAATATTCTAAATAGCCTAATGGCTTTGGAATCAAAATTTTTTGAGTTCGAAAACTATTTTTACCCAATTTTTGCAACATAAAATGTATTAATTTTTTGAGTTATTATCGTATTTTGGGCTAGAGATTTTGGGAGGATTTAAGGCTTGGATTGATGGAATTTTGGGGATAGAAATGGGGGAAAACCAATATTCCTATCAGTTATAATAATGGTTTGAAAGAAGCGAAATAGGGGAAATCTTATTTCCACCCATTTTCACCATAACACACCACCCCTCTCCTCCACTCCACTAAAAAAAACTATCCCCCTCCCCTTCCCCCTCTCTTTCTCCTTTTGATTTCTTCCTCCTTGAGGTGACCCACTCCGTAAGCTTACAACTAATTTGAAAAGTGTCTCGAGATGAGTCTATGGACACCAAAATCATCGGGAACGGTGGAGTATTTTGAGAGAAAAATCAAGAAGGTTCCCGAGGTGAATAGTAACCTCTTAACACTCGAGTTTTTCTTTTCTGCTATTATTTTTCATGGGTTCCTAGGGTGTTGTAGAGCTAATATCTAAGCTTAGAATATTTTTTTGACTTTTATTTTATTTTAATTAATTTTTGTTTTTTGTACCCTTTTGTATTCATAGGAAATATGTCGACCCTAGCCTCTTAAGGTAAGGAGAAGGCTTAGGCCAATTTTGGGTGTCCCGTACAACCTTAATTGGTACGTGTAATCACCTTAAATTATGTAAAATTTCATTCAAAGTGTTTTGTGCATTTATGTCCATAATTGTAATAAATGTAATTAAATGCCTAAAAATGCAATAAATGCTATAAGTAGAAATTTATGATTAATGGGATGATAAATTCATGAAGTATGATGGTTTGGTGTGTTTATAAGTGATGGAATTATATGAATGCTAGTAATTAGTAGGAATGTAATACGGGTTGGAACTGATTATACCATGTTGCGTGCCGTATGCCTAAGGAATTATGCATATGGCTCATTTATTCAAGATTTCAATTCTATATGAGATTGTATCCTATATGCAATATGTGTGTATGCTAGAAGTAGGTGAATGCCTTGTGTGAACCTATCAATCGATTTAGGCATGTTTAAGTTATGTCATGAATACCGTAAACGAAATTGAGTCAATTATTAATTTATGACTTGCATCACATGGTATTGATCAATTTTGAAATACCCCGCATGAGAATAATAAGATCATGGTAATAAATGTGCATAGAGATGACTGTGTACCTTTAAACAAGCTTATGGAGCTTGTATAACCAAAATGATGCATGAAACCATTAAATGGTTAATAAACCTGAAAATGCTTCCATGAGTGTCAAATCATCAATGTAAAAGAATGTAAGTGATAAAATGAAGATATATGTGCTATAAATGCATGATGATGCAATGCATGACCATTTGAATATAAATATTAGAAAATACCATGAAATGATTGTTTGAATTAATATTTGGGTTTTGATTGGCATAATGATATGTTTTTGTGTTTTAATGCCGTTACACCTAGGAAATGAGTCCTAAGGGTGTTATGGACATTAATAGGCCTAAGTTAGCCTAGTGTATATATATAGGCCATGCAAAGGTGTAATGAGGCCAATGGTGATTTTAAGTAATATAATAATATAAAAAGCGAAATTGGTTAATTTGACACATTATGACATGTTTAATAATGCCTATATAGTTAGAAAACCTAGTTTGGATAGGTTGACTGGTCAACTTGAATTGTTAGTGGCTGCTAGCATACCTCTGGTATGGGAACTATGGGTCTTTGATTTACCTACCTAAGGGTATGTGAGCTTACAGGCCTAAGATTGTTTATGCATCTGTGGATATGAGAGCTTTCGAGCCTAAGTATATACATATGAGGATGTGAGTGCCTTTAGGCCTAAGATTACACACCTAAGGGTATAAGAGCCTTCGAGCTTAAGTGTTACACATCTATAAAATTGAGAGCCTTCGAGCCTAAGTTTGTTTACCCATCAATGTATGTGAGAGCCTTCAAGCCTAAGTACATGTACCTATAGGTATAAGAGCCTTTGGGCCTAAGTTATTCTATTATCCAGTCTTGGTTAGTTGTCTTATTGATATAACCATAAGTTAAACAATTAAAATGACTCAAAAAATACATAATTTGGAATTATATGTTAAATGACAATAATATGCAACATATGGATATAAGTAGGCCGAATGACATAAAAACTAATCTTAAGGTGTTCAGTTATAATTGTTATCTTTCATATGGCTATAAATGGTGTAATTATGATTATGTTGTGGAAATGAGTATATGTGCATCAGGGCATTATAACTCAAATAATATACATACATGACATTATTCCTTGCAACGCATAATTATGGTATGGTAGCTTACATGATAGGTCGATGAGGTTATGATATATGTTATGCTTTGTATCCTATAAATGATGATTACATAATGTTTGTGGTATTTGGTATGTTTGATATCTAAAGGCATGATTATTGCTTGAAATGTGCATGTTTGCATATAAGACACAAAAATTGCATGGTTGTGATATTAAATCTGAAAATGGCTTTTGTGCATATATGGACATGCTAAAACTAACTTTTATACAAGTTAAAGTGATTACAACAATAAGTGAAAGCTTAGAGTATTTCTTATTTTGAAGCATAGGTAACAAGGCAGTAGATTAGAGCTAAAGCTTCTGCACATCAGGAGGCACGAAGATACCCCCCATGTGTGGGTATTTTTGTACTTTTTGTAATAGTGATTGTGATGTAAATGTAATGGTTAATAGTTAGAGTGTTTTTGTGATCCCAGAGGGATTAGGTCTAATCTGCATTTTACAATGGGTTTTTGTACTTATATATTATAACCATTAACTTTTCTTTTTTACTTCTCGTATATTTATGTGTTGATTAATGAGTTTGCATGTGAGAATGTTGATTGTGGAGAGCCTAAGGTTCATTGTGTTTTATGTTGTATTTAAAGGGTAAGGAGGGCTTATTGAGTTGCAGATGAGATTATTAATGTTATAAATGTGTTTTTAGGTATGAAAAAAATTCGAAAAGTGTCTTAGTATAGCCGTTAGGCTATCAAATTTTTTACAAGATGGCCTCAATGTTTACCTCAGTTTATGTGCAAAAAAGGTTTTTAATGCTTTATTACATAGTTGAATCAAGAACTACTTTTTTATATAAATGTCTTAAATTTAAAGTGATTTTTGGATAACAGAACTGGATATCATTTTACATGCGTGCATCCCTCGTTCAGGTCTAATGTACACATTGGGCAGAGGGCACCACTTTTAGTGGTATCAGAGCATCTGGTTGGGGTTTCCTTTAGACTTATGGGTTACACAAGAGTACTTTAGGAGTTGTAGTACATTTACATCAAATACTATTACATATGTGGCTCATAATCTATTTCTCTTACCTATATGTACGGGATATGAGTAGTAGCATTATGCCTAGTAAGGAAGAAGGGGTAGAAAGTCATGCTTCTTTTACCCTAGGACAAGGGGAGGCACAACCCAAGTATATGACTCCTAATGATACTTGACATGTTGTTCCTAGTCAATAAGGTGCACTTGCTTGGTTAGAGATGATGCAAGATTCTGTCAAGCAAGCGACAATGGCTACGACTACTGCTATTGAGGTTGCTAATGCATAAGTTATTCAGCCTCTAGTGCCATAAGAATAGCTAGCATTCTAGAGGACTTATATAGAGAAGTTAATTAAGAATAGAGTTGAATGCTTTAAGGGGAAAGAGTTAGATGAGTTCAATAGAGCTGAATACTGGTTAGACCAGATGATCTATATTATGCAGCAGTTATGATGCCTACAAGATAAGTATGCTATGTGCTGAAGAAGCATTGAAATGGTAGGAAGTGATCACTAAACACAAGACAATTACATATATCACATGGGATTTCTTTTTGAAGGA
>CANXYI011234840.1:0-13943 GCA_948208565.1 Hura crepitans | reverse complement strand
TTTAATTATTTATAGTTGTCCAAAAAATTTTGAATTTTTATATGTGTTCTAAATAAATATAAAATTATTTAAATTATTTATTATTATTGTTAATTAATTTATTAAAATTTTTTACCAATTAATTATAAAGAATCAATTATAATTTAATTAGATAATTGAAAAATTAATTTTTATAATTAATTGCTTAGAATCTAAATATTATTTATAAACATGTTAAGAAAACGAAGATGCAAAAATGATAAAAATAATGATGGGGCTATTTTGATGATTAATCACTTTTTGGAACTTAGATATTAAAAAAACATAAATTGATATTAGATCTGTCAAATAGGTCAGTTCAGACGAGTTTGAGTCGGGTCATCAGTTTCAAGTCATTCTCGAGTCAAGGTCACTTCAAGTTCAAGTTGAGTTGGATTGGGTCCTCAAATCAAATTCATTTTTTACAAAATAAAATTGATTGATTTAATTTCATATTAGTTTTCTTGAATATCAATTTATTTCAACTACTTTTTAATATTAATGAATCATAAAAGTTTAAAAAAAATAGCTTATTCTTTTAAAAATATTATTTTATTGAAAAATTATGAACTACTACTACTAGTACTATTATTATTATTATTAAAAATAGAAATTGATAAAAAAAATAAAGATAAAAAATTAATAAAAGAGAATTCGGCATGAAATTAATGAAAATTAAGATAAAATAGTTAATAATAAACAATGAAAAAATTGAGTTCAATGAGTACTTGCCCTTCTTACCTAATATATCCATAATTCTTTTTGAGCTTGAACAAGACATTCACTGCTCAAATATTATCCAGTTTACTCAAGTTATTATTTATTTTTATTTTACTTAATTTGTTAATATAGATTATATAGTCTATTCTTATAATTTATTATTTAATTTTATAATTTTTATGCAATGTTATATTTATTTTTATATATAATTATTTTTTCATATGACATATTAAATAATTTAAATTTTAAAATCTATTTTTATAATTTTTTTATTCTTATAAATTATTATTTTTATTTTTTTGTTAATTTTTGATACCTAGTAAGTTGGTGTAACTTGATCTAGGAGCTAATTTTTTTATCTTATGTGTTCGAATCCTTTCAATATCTAATTTTATTTTATATATGAAAATAATAATATTGATAGATTTACTTTTTTTAAAAAAATTGATTTAATTTTAATAATTGAAATAATTAAAAATATATTTTTAAAAAAATTCAGGTCATTCTGATTGTCACGTGACCCGATTCATTTATGTCAATTTTAAATCGATCTGTTCAGATTTTAAATATGATTTCAAGTCAAAAATTAACATATTTAATTAATATAATTGATTTTTATAATTAATATTATTAATTAAGTGCGTTATATAATAATTCATAAATTATATCATCTTTTTTATAAATAATAATGAATTAAATGAATAATTATAAATTATTTAATTTTAAATTTAATTAATTAAATTAAATTAAATTAAATAATTTAAGTGAATTATATTTAATTTGAACCCTTTACTTAGACATGAAAATGAAGAATCGCATTTTCCGAGTTCTAGAAGGAACAGCTTATGCCTTGCAGGACATTCTCCTTTGAGGTCTCTCCTTTTTTACGTGAAGCATTGGAACCCCCACTACACTGCACAAGCTGAACTATCCCCAAACCCAGAATCCTGAAATTCTCTCCGCTTTTTCTCATTTATCTTCAATTTACTCCATAAAAGTGGTGGTCTTGCGTCAGAGTCACAGAGTTGGACAACAACAAAGACCGAAATGTTTTCTGAATTTGTTGTTTCTTTTACTTCATTGAAACGACGTAGTTCATTGGAACCCTATATTTCCTTTTTAAATTTCTTTTCCTTCTGGCTAATCTAATCCCTATCTGTTGACTATTTTTCTCTCTTGTTCAGTTCGCTCTGCGTCTTCCCCAGCCGGCGGCCGAACATATACTTCCGACGATATATCGGTGATTTTGCAGTCACTTGCCACTGCAACTGGAAAGGTATACAATCTTCTAAGCAATAATTTTTCTTATTTCATTTCAATTTTGAAGCGTTCAACTGAAATCTGCATTGTTGAAAACATTTAACAAAAATATGAGAAATAGAAGAAAGAATTTCATTTCAGGATTTAGCAGAACGTTTAATTGTGTTGATTACTTCGAATCAACCAATGAAATCTGCAGTGATGAACGTTGTGGGGAAGCAAAATCCGACGAATTAGAAGAAAAATACAAATTGATTTCCATGTTTTGTACTGTTGCAATTTCAATGCTTTACATCTCAAATAAGCATCGTTTGAAGAATTTCCGCTCTCTTTTTTCAATGCTAATTTCAAAAAGTTTCCATCCTTAATATTACCATATATTAAGAGATTACAGTGCCATGCTATAGAATCTACCAATTTTTGTTATTTGGAAGTTGTTTAGGGATAAACTCCGGTCATTTTTAGCAGGTGAACCAGTAAGAAAGTCATACATGGCTACAACAGGCATGATCACCGGCCCGATATCTGGATTCTTAACTGCAAACAGAGGCAACAGCAGAGGTGCTAGCAAGTTCAGAAGCAGTAGTAGGCAGTCTTCCACTATAAAGGCAATGCGAGCCGAGAAGCCTCTAGAGGAACTATACAATGTGAAGGTGGAAAGACAAGTGTCACCAAAGCGGTTAGCAGACCTTGGGGTCTCAACATGGTCAGTGTGGAAGACTGGCAAGTGCAAGTTGCCATGGGACTGGCAAGTAGATCAATTAGTCTACATTGAAGAAGGAGAGGTGAGGGTAGTCCCCGGAGGGAGTGAAAGATACATGAGGTTTGTGGCTGGCGATTTAGTTCGTTATCCCAAGTGGTTCGAGGCTGATCTATTCTTCAATGGTCCATACCAGGAACTTTACAGTTTCCGAGCATACGGTGATGATTATTAATCCTACTGTAATCTTCAACTAGTAATCTCAAAGCAGTAGCCGCAATTAAGGTAGCTAGAACATAGTTGAGTTCGATCCAAACATTGTCGTGGAATTCAATGGGAACGTAAAGCTATCGTGGAACAGATCAAATGTCACTAGTCTCGGTACATTTTAGCTTCTTGTTGGCGAGTTTGATCAAATATCGAGGAATCGAACGAGAGATCAGCAATGGAGGAGGTGATAGGGTTGGTAGGGCTTGCCTTATTTTCCCATGAGATTGGTTTGTTAGGATTCAGGATCTGCTTAGACATAGGCTGCAGGTAGATGCGGGTTATGCCCTGTGATCTTTTTCCGAGTGTTTCTAAACTATTTCCAGTTCCGAAAGAAGGGATTTTTGAACAATTTGAGTCTCAGCTGTCAATCTACTCTGATGACAGACTATTGATTGATACGAAAAATGAGAAATATGAAAAGTTTACCATGAACCATTTTCATAATTTTGAGACTGATATCGCTTTCATTCTCAGTTCTACACTTCAGTAGCTAATACAAACCAAATGAAAGTCTTGTTACGTTTTAAAATTTGACTGCACGAAAACCTTAAAACATCTTTAAATATCGATTACAATTTACCATCTAATTTAGTATATAACAAACTTTAGCGCATGTTTAAGAATATAGTTGTAGTATACATGTTTAAGAATAATATTAACTCAATGATCAGCAGTGGCTGTCAGCTACAAGTGGCTTATTTGATGACAATGATCGGTTCATAATTAATTATAAAAGATTGGATAACTTAGTAAGTAAAAATGTCTAATTTATAAATGGATTATAAAAATTTACACATTATATTATTTATAATATTTATATATTATTTTTGTCGTAATTTACACCATTCATTAGGAACACGAGTAGAAAATTTTAACATAATCCAATAAAAATTATGTTGCATTCAATATATTAAATGTATTAAATAATAAACTATGAAATGAATAAATTTATTTTAAATTTAATATATGTTTTTGTTTATGAATTTATATTAAATATTGAGGTCGGTCTCTAAACATTTTAAAGTTGAATTTGACACTTACATTTCAATTATTAATTATGAATTTATAATCTTGTGAACGATCATAAATAAATATAATACACATCATCTAAATGATATTTACATATTCTTAGTGCAATAATACAATGACATATAGTATTTCAATTGCTAATAAAGTATTTTGGATTTTGTAGGCTAATAGCCCGCTTATGCTAATAAGGTATTTTGGATTTTGTAGGCTAACAGCCTGCTTTTATTTTTCATTTTTCTTGAAAAATTATATAGACTTTTTATTTTCACCGAAACTAGAGAATCAGCTTTCATATTTTAGTGGATATATTTAGCTTTATTGTTTCAGCATAAAAGATAATATGAAGAATCTATTTTAAAATCAAAATGGTTTTGAAAAGAATATTGCACTTAAAATATTAGAATGCAAATATTAGAATGCGACTATCAATTTCTTCTCATTGAAGTTTCTGAATTTTTAAGAAATTAAAATAATAAAAATGATGGAAAATAAATAAGTATTAGAGATTTAATAGATCTTATACATATATTAATTTTTTAACCTTTTACAAAATTCTTCCAAATAAACATAGTTAAACATTTGTGGCTCATTTACTATGAATTAGCACATCTAATAATTCATAAAAAGAGTTTACGAAAATGGCTAAGAGAAATGCTAAATTCTTTCCTTTATCTTTTTTTTTTTTTACCACATGTCATATTTATTTTTTTAAATTTAAAATCACATGTTCAAATTATCTTGTACAATTATCAAATAAAGTGCAGAGATATTAAAGAAAAGATAAATTTGCAATCCAGAAATATCAAGCCAGAAGATTTGCCCTTTGCTTGAGGTAAAAGATTAACAGTTTCAGAAGGCTAAAGATGAAGGAATTTTCTCAGCTTAAACACGGAACGAAGAATCTTCTTTGCATCATTACAAGGAGTAAATATTTATCAGGTCAAAATATTTATCAGCTTGAAATAAAATATTATAAATCAAATCCCTTGTAATACACACACTTACATTTTAATGGCTAAAGAGAATAAAATACAATTAGCCCGAAACCCTGAAATAGGTTTAACATGCTGCCTCAGAACCATTGCTTGCGCCTGATTAGAGAATTCGAAAAACCCAGGAAGATTGAGGCCTTGCAATCTCCATATCATGGCAATAAGGTTCCGAGATATATTCAACAACAAAACAGGTGCGAACTCCAACAGTATGAACCCTGCCGACACCCTCAACCACCTGCTGTGGCGCGTGGACTTGTCCCAGTTGTAATTGCTATAGAGGCAAACTTTGAGACAAGTACGGCCTCGTTCCTTACTGCCTTTGAGGCTGCCACCGCCTCTAACCGTTTCCATGTCAGTTCTCTCTTCTCCTGTAATTCTCTTGCCTTGATTTCATCGTCTTGGAATTTAACCAAGCACTCATCAAAAAGTTCCTGATCGGCATCTGAAAATATCTTTCTGACATTCAGAGTCAGACTCTGAACAGCTTGGTTCCAGTGAGCCCTTGTGTTTCTTTCCAAGGCTGGGAAGATTATACGTAGTATGACTTTACGATTCTGTGTAATCAAATTCCTTATGTGATCGTTGTTCCACAAAAACAATGCACGTTCAGCTACCTGCCAAGATTCATATAAATTCAAAATCTTTTAGATGGATCCGCAGGTTAAGGCACCAACTTTATATATATCATATGATTAGTGGAGAAGGTAATACAAAGGTAATTAGGAGATGGTATTTAACACTCCTCATGCAGTAAACATGATAACATCCTGTTCCAGACAAGGAGTAATTAATTTCAAACTATAAAATTCACACTGATATAGGTTTGACGCATCATACAACTTATTCGCTCAATATAGGAACAAAAATATAACTAACCCTGTACCAAACGTAAAGGGCCTCCAAGGACCCGTCAAACAGTCATGACGCTTTTTTGCCATCTAGTGCATATGCGCGCGTGCACACACACACAGCAAACATATGTGTCGCCTGCTCAACAAGTTCCCTTTCATATTTGAATAATTATGTAAATAAAATTTTTGGGGCAAGAAAATAAATTTATGTAACATACATATATTTGACATGCGCATACAAATATATACATGTTTGAATGTGTGGATCGAATAACAGAAATTGAAACAGAAACCGAAAATGCAAAAATTAAGATCTAAATCAAAAATTAAACAAAATCTAAACTGTATATATCACTGTGAAAAAAAAATAAAGGAAAAATCCCCAAAGAAAAAAAATGTCATTTTTTTGAGATTGTGCTTAAGAAGGATAAACTACACGAATTTATTGGTTTTTTTTAGATTTTTTGGGCACTATAATTTGTGGTTATAGAAAAATTCAAAATTAAGAGTCTCGACTCTTGAGAACTCAATGGAACAAAAAGTTCAGTTGAAGAACTCAATAGAACAAACTCAAAAAATTCAACGCTGAAATATACATTTTTCTTTGATTTTTTTTAATGTTTGATTAAACTCATTTGAGAAAAAAATGATAATTTGTTTTTTTGTTTCTGGCCATAAAGTCCGTCCTTGATATGATCAAAAATTAGAAGTATGAAGGTTTAATTGAAGAAACTTTTAGTTTAGGGACTCAATCCAACAAATTTGAAAAGTTCGGAGTGTTTATCTAGAATTGGAGAAGTGCTGAACATAGAGCCAGATTATGTGTAGAAAATCAAAATCCCAAAGATTCTGTCACTTAATAGACCGTTAATACATCCCAAGCAATCTTTCTAGTTAAAAGGTGTCAAATTTCCAAAAGAAAAAGGCAAGGCTCACTAGAAGGTGATATAAATGGTTTCATGGGGTTTAAGGTGCTGCAATAGTCACTTTTTGTTAAGGATCCTACTGCAGGAAGATCAGCGCTCCTAAATATTTATTCATAAAGAAGGACATCACTGTTGACTCATGACGTTACGAAAGAAAGGTGATGAGCCAGTAAAAAGATTTAAGGTTGCCATTTTTTAAATGGTTTCAATTTACTAGGACATGCCTATATAAGTGTTGCAGGTTAGAAGAAGTTGGCAACAATTTCAGAGAAGCTAGAAACAATTAGAAGTGAAGGTAAAAATTCTTTGTGCATTACGTGTATAATTTTGCTGCGATAAAAAAAAAAAAAAAGGCTGCCATTGCAAGGTCTTTATACAGCATTTCCTTGCAATTCAGTTTCTAAATATTTAAACTTCATAGGAAAGAGTAAATATGAGTAGATATATAAACTGATGACTTGTTTCCGACAACCCAGTAGTAAAATATACAAAATTTTGAATAAGAATGTCCTAATCTCAACACTCAAAATAGCATTTGTCCAAAACATTAAAGGCGTGACATTTCTTCCATAAGATTATTAAACTTTAGAGAAAGGAAAGGTGGGAACTCATAGTGAAATTTCTATCATTCGTCAAAAAAATAATTCAAATTTCCAGTGCTAAAATGATGCAATGAGTCAAATTGTCATGGCAACTTTGTCCAACAAAAATCAGGAAAAAAAAAAAGCCCTTAAAAGAGTTAACAAAAACACATTGGTCCACAGAAGCATATGTCAATTATTAGAGATTCAGAAATATGTTATCTACTTCTGATCTAGGGAAAAAAAATGCGTTATTCATTTTCATAAGTATATACAGAATAAATCGATAAGTTAAGAAGCCAAATGAATTAGGGGACATTTTACTGCTCAAAATGGAAAATCGTGCATTAGCAGATATCAGGAAACAGCTAGTCTGATGCCATATAAAAATCCTACAGATATTCTTTAGATGGTTTTGCATGTAACATGAAAGGTGAAAGAACATTATGAAGAAATAAAGAAGCACCAAGTTTGCTTTCCTTTCAAGTTGCTGTAAGTGAGTTCCTGAGAAATTAAATGGTCATATGCTTTACTGAACTATCCCTTAATTATAAACTAGTTAAGGTTGCTGTATCCCTCCATCCACCAGGTTCTTATAATTAGACTACCAGCAAAATCAATATTATTGTAACTAAAGAAGCTCCAGTTGCAAAGATGTAACATATGTGAAGAAATAATCAGTAATAGACTCATTATCGCTGATCATAAATGCAGTCGTTCATTAAACTTAAATTATTCTAAATTTAGTACCTGAAAGTGTGAGCTGTTGAGACAGTGACCAATTTGGCGTAATAAAGGGACCATACATCGCTGAAACTCTGCTGTCTGTGTGGCTTCTAAAACTTCCTCCAATTCACCAAGGAATATAACTTCTTTAGAACTATTTGTTTTTGGCCAGTACTTTAAAAGTCCTCGAATGACGGTATCCGCAAGCTTGAAATCTTTTTCCACAAACTGAGTGATGCAATATGAAAGTTGCTGATGGTACATGTACACACACTTGGGTTTGTGAAGGGGAATCAAGGCACGGACAAGAAAGAGTTTGTGCTCTTCCTTCAACGGCAAAGCAAAGCCGTTGATTATACTTCCCAAAATCTCAAGCAGTTCTGCAATCCCGTTATGCCTCTCAGTCTCAAATATGAAGCGATAAAAGATATTGTTTATGGCTTTCCTAATAAATGGTCGATGTACCATGAATTTCCCATATATACGATGCAGTATTGTCTTCAAGTACTCCCTCTCCCTTTGGTCCTCAGAATCAAACAAGTCCAGTAGTCTTAACACGAAAGAATGGTCAATGTACCTCTTGGCAACCTTGGCATCAGTCTCTGTTGAAGCCACAAATCTAAGAAGTAATTCATACACAATCTGAAGATGAGGCCACGACGGCTCCATGGTTGGTTCATCTTCTTCTGGGTCAAACATGTCGAGAACCTTGTTATCACGATTTGCGAATGGAAGTGTTCTAAACAAATTAGCTGCCACCATCTTTGTAATCTCTTGCATTACCACCTCATTGAACTTTGATGTGACTGATGAAATATAATCAACAAGCTCAAGCAAAGTCTGTCTCTTAATATCCTTCTCCTTAAGATTCTTAGAGGAATCACTAAAATCAAACACAACACCGCACATGTTCAACTTCCTTATACAGAGATTCTGCTTCTCTGAATTCGGAACATCCCTAAAACCAGGCAATGGCTCGTAAGCCCCAGAAGCCACCACAGGGCCCACTTGGCCCGCACTGGCAGCGGTTTTTTTCCCTTGAAATGATTTGTTCTGTGGTATAAGGGTCCCATTGTTGATGCGTGAACCACTTGACACCGAATTCGAAGACTTGGAAGAAATGGTTGATGGCTTTGAAGTGTTAGTGGAATTTGGTCCATGGGAGGAGTTCAGAGACGAAAAGGCATTGACCCCACCATCATTGTTCGAGTCATTATTCGATGATTTTGAGGTTTTCCGAGGTAACTTACCCAATATTTGCTTGATCATATCTACAAAGAACGGTCCTAACCCTAGCCCCAACCCCAAGCCGCAATCCTAATTCATCTCAACAAAAAATAAAAGCTCCCAACTAAAAACGCATAAAAAAAAGCCATTCTCAAAGCTAACAAATATAACCCCCTTCCAAATTGTACATTGAAATAAGAAAAAGATTAGAAAAGAACCTATTTACAAATGAGTCTATGCACGTACCGCTCCAAAACTCGAAGTTGAAATCTTGAAATAAGAAATCTCATAAAACATGGGATTTTCAATTGATGGGTAACAGAAGAAGAAACAAACTTACATGACTAAGATGACGAATGAAGAGATCTGAGAAGATTGAGAGAATCTAGGGAGGAACGAAAAAGAACCCTAAAAACAGGAGATTTAGGGGTTTGATCTGAAACTGATAAACCCTATTACACTTTTCTGCGCCTGTCCGAATTTGATTTGTCTGTAAGAGAGGGAGGGAAAAAGAATTACAGGGAGAAGGCCAGATAAAGAAAGAAAATCGAAAATCAGGAAAATAAATAAATTAGGAAAAACGTTAGCTTTACAGAACTAGCCAAAAAATACCCTCTCTCCCTCTCTCTCTGCCTGGCAATGGCTATAGCGTTTGCTGTTAGTATTATGTTTGGGTGATGATAACAACAACAGCAACCACCACCACCATGATGGAAAAAATATTAATTTTACCCCAAATATCACTGGTGTTAATTTTGGTAATATAATATCCCCATCAGCGAAAAATGGATTAAAAAGCCATTTTTCTTAAAATTCTATCCCTACATGATCTAAGACTTCATATTATTAATATATTCTTTTTAAAATGCTTTTTAAATCACTACATGTATAATAATAAAAAGGCATTTTTTTTATTTTTCTTAATGATAGCGGTATTTTGAAACAGACATTAACTTTAAGGATAAATTATATTCTAAAATAATAATAATAATAATGATAATAATAATAAGGTAACTGAAACTCTCGGATGGAATAGAAATTTCAATTAATAATGGAGTTTGTTTAATTATTTTTGATAATTACCGGTAAATCCTAACCTAAATTCTTCTAAGCTTTTAAAAGGTAAAATTTTCTTGTTAGATTCTAATGTTACTCATAATTGTTAATTACTGTAATTAGTTATAGGATAGTTGTTCATTTGGTCTACTTGATAGCCAGGTGATGTTTAAATTAGCTAGGATGTATTTCAAGCACAGAAATTTTAGTTTGAAGGATTGTGTACCTTGCATTATGCATTTATTTCCCTATATAAGATTAATACCTGTTTATAGGATAAGTATTCTAATCCTATTAGGATTAGATCTCTTATATTATGAATAGGAATATTAGTTTTATGGTCTTATTAGCCTTTTATTTAGGCTCGCCTATTTCATTATTAGGATAAGAATTCTTATTAAAATAGGTTTTTAATTTCATGTATCATCATTTATTCCCCTATAAGTCAGCTAAGAAGATTGGACATTGCATTTCAGAACGCTCTATCTATTAATGGTATATGGTTGGCACCTTTTATCTATTTGAGATGCCCCCTTTCTCTTCTTACTAGCCATTTAGACATCATTTTTCCCTATAAAATGAAAGAAAAAATCATTTTTTTTACCATGTTTATCGTCATACTTTCCCCGTTCCTCCTCTATGTTACTTAAGTAAGTGAAACTTCTTACTTGCTAATTATACTAAATTGATCATGGTTTCTTCCAATAAGCCTATTCTTGTTGATCCTTAAGTGATCCCCATTCTCTTGAAACACCATATGCAGCTTTTGAGGCCATATAATCACATGAATTACACCCTAGAACCAAAATCCCTAAGTGACCTAGGACCAACTGCTCTATAACATTTATTCTTTCAACTCATCTTCCTTCTTTTATAGGTAAGCATTCCAAACTTCTAGTTGAAGCCCTAGTTCAATTACAAGTCTAGACGACAACCCGTCTACTTTATCATTATTAAACTATTAGCCAACATTCTTCTATTTGATAGACCTTTTAACAATTTTATTGCATTATTCAAATGTCTTTTGAATACAATTTATGCCTACCATTTCACCCTTTCTATGGACCATAATGGGGGAGTACAATTTTGCTTCCAATCAGTTTCACCAGAATGAATAGGCCATTTTAGCTTATTTTAGGGTAATTTGTATTTAATTCCAAATTCTTCCTTTACTTAAACTATTTAGTTGCTTTTACTATTGATCACAAAAAGTAGATGAAATCTTTTGTCAACTTTGTTGCTAGAACAAAAATATCATTTTTCCATAAAAAGGGTGGAAAAAGAAAATTTTATTTTTTTAGACTAAAAAATGGTAGGGAAAACTTCCCTCTTACTCGAATGGAAAGAGTTGTCTACATAAAAGACCATATTTATAAATGTTAATGTGAGGCCTCACGGGCAACTCTGTAAATGTTGTGAAACATTCCTTATTTTCAGTTAAGTTTGTGTTGAACTATTTTTACTTTATTAAGGGACAAAATCCCCCTTAGCTCCTTTGAGTGAGTTGTCGCTCCTGTAATATTTTCTTCAAGAAATTATTACTTACTTCTTCTGATATTTTCTTTTCTTTTAAGCCTCAAAGATATGAAGGCCAACAAAATGTAAGAACTTCAAGAGGCTACCAAGAGAGAGAAAGAGGAAATATGCTAAGGTCTTAAAATGCCTTAAGGAGAAAATGCCTTTGACATAAGAGACCCCTAACCCTGAGGCCTCAACTTTAATGCTCCTATCTTGACTAGCGCAACAGGCATATAGGTGGTGCCTTTTCAATGACCAAGCTTACAAAGGAGAACTTTCAAATAAAAAACCTCCCAAAAGGTTTAGTCTTTGTCCTTAACTTAAAAAAAATAATTAGGGGACAAGGCATCCATTCAGATGCCTATGATAGTGGATTATCTAAGAAAGTTATTAGACATGAAAAGAATAAAAGATTGTGATAACCATGATGAGCTCGCAACTTTATGCGTTAGCGAGCTTTTGAGGTATATCTTCCTATGCATTATTACATCTCTTTATATTTTGCTTTTTACTAACTAGTAGCTTTCATTTCCTTATCATTGTAGAGCAAACAATTGTTTAATGCCTTGAAAGGTTATGCAATAAACAAGGTAAGAATTCTTGTGCATTAAGTAAAAGAGGAAGTGTTTGAAGAAATGAACAAGTTGGCCATTTATAAAATAGTGAAAATTATGATGTTGAAGAAGTCTCAATCTAATTTAAAGCTAAGCATTAAAATACCAAAGAATTACTTAAAGTAGAGAAGAAAAGATATGTTGAGCTAAAGCTAAGTTCAAGTCAAATTTAGAAGCTAAATAGAAAAAAAATTACAAAAGAACTAGGAGGAGCTATCAATTTAATGCAATTATATATTCATTTAGAATTGCAAAAGAGGCACCCTAGAATAGACTTTTCGTGGGTAGAGGATTTGGAATTGCTTGATCATGATAAAGGCAATCTCCCCACTTAGAAAATTCTCAAGCTCAAGATGCTTCCCAAGAAGATGATTAGAAAACTAGGCTTTATTTGCCTCTCTTACCTTTAATTTTGTTTCGTATCTTTTTGCTTATTTTGTATGAAACTTTTCAAGTAATGAAAAATATTTTCAAATACTTTAATTTCAAGTTGTATGTTCATCTTGTCATTTTATTTTCCTTAATTTGCCATTGTTATCCATAAAATTGCACATTTTGATGTGCTTATAACCATTGGTTCACTATGATGAGTTCATTCAGATTGCTTTATTTCCAATTTTTCAATCTTTCAACCTTTGCTTTTGTACTTTACTTTTGGCTCTTATTTGAATTATTTAGTTTTTATACTACTTGTTATTTTATTTTCTCTCTTTTTCCCTCCTTGAAATACGATATATTTGAAATACACTTTTAATATTTCTTTGTTCTTTATTGGATTTTTCACCTTTCATTAAATTCGGCTATGCTAATTAGTATTATGAACTTAAATAATTCCAAATTCTTTACTAAATTTGTACCTAAATAAATACTTCATTATGCAAATCATTATAAGATTTGTACTTAAGGAATAATACTTTTATTAAATGGTCTGTAGCAATTTACCTATATTACAAATTTTGACTTTAACTTCTACTTAACTATTAAAAGAATTCTTAATGGGCTATTCTACTTTATTACACAAAATATCTTTTAAGGTTTTTAATTTTTTATGTCTTTAAAATGTATTTGCCTTCCATTATTCACAATTTATAAGCACTTAGACTAATTATTTTTGACATAATGTAGGGTCCTTCCCAATTGGGCATCAATTTACCCATTGCAGCATTACCTTGACCTATTTTCTACTTTTAGATGAACTAAGCCTTCAAATTTAGAAATTTCATGTCTTGACTTTAGCATTTTAATACTTAGAGATTCGTTGCTTGTAAACACTGGCTTTTATTTAGGCTATATCTCTTTTTTCTTTTGATGTGTCAAGATTAGTCTTCTTTTTTTTATATTAGATTTTTCATCAAACATCTTTTTTTGGTATGAAAGAATATTAGTTTCTATCGAAATGACTACTTCTGACTTATAAGTCAAAGAAAATGAGGTCTCTTTGGCAACGATTCA
>CANXYI011234836.1:0-15274 GCA_948208565.1 Hura crepitans | reverse complement strand
ATATATATATATATATATATATATATAGATATATATATATATATATATATATTATTGTGTTTTGATGCCATTACACCTAGGAAATGAGTCCTATGGGTGTTAATGAACATCAATAGGCCTAAGTTGCCCAAGTGTATATATATATACTAGCCATGTAAGGGTGCAATGAAGCCAATGGTGAACTTAAGCAAAATAATAGTATAAAAAGTGAAATTGGTTAAAATGACACATAATGACATGTTTAATGATACCTATATAGTGAGATAACCTAGTTTTGATAGGTTGACCGGTCAATTATGTTTTTTCATGCATCTGAGGATATGAGTGCATATGGGCCTAAGATTATGCATATGAGGATATGAGTGCCTTTGAGCCTAAGATTACGTACCTAAGGGTATGAGAGCCTTCGGGCCTAAGTATTATGCATCTGTGAATGTGAGAGCTTTCGGGCCTAAGTATACACATCTATCGATATGAGTGCCTTCGAGCCTAAGTATTCATACCTATGGGTTTGAGTGCCTTTAGGCCTAAGTTATCTATTATCCAGCCTTAGTTAGTTGTCTTATTGATATAGGCATAAGTTAAACAAATCAAATCACTCAAAAATGCATAATTTGGAATTAAATGTTAAATGGCATTAATATGGGACAAATAGACATAGGTAAACTGAATGACACAAAAATTAGACTTAAGGTGTCTAGATATGATTATTGTCATTCATATGGCTATAAATGGTGTAATTATGATTATGATGTGAAAATGAGTCTATGAGTGAATAAAGGCATTATGACCTAAAAATATATATGACATTATTCCTTGCAATGCATAATTATGGTATGGTAGCTTACATGCTATTACGATGATGATATGACATATGTTGTGCATTGTAGGCTATAAATGATTGTTATATGGTTTTTACGGGATATTCAGCATGTATGATATTTAAAGGCATAACTATTTCTTGAAATATGCATGTTTGCAAATAAGACACTGAAACGGCATGATTATGATATTAAATCTAATAATGACTTGTGTTATCTATATGGGCATGCTAAAACAAATCTTTTTTAAGAGTTAAAGTGATTAAACCACTAAGAAAAAGCTTAGTGCATTGCCTATTTGCAATGCATAGGTAACAGGGTAGCAGATTAGAGCTAAAGCTTTTGCATATTAGGAGACATGAAGATAACCCCTGTATGGGTATTTTTGTACCTTATTGTAATAGTGATTGTGATGTCAATGTAATTTGTGTACTCTTATGATCCCATAGGAATTGGGTCTAATCTATATTTTGCAGTGGGTTTTTGTACTCAAATTATAACTATTGATTTTACTTTTTTGCTTCTCATATGTTTGTATATTGATTATTGAGTTTGCATATGAGTTGGTTATAGAGAGCTTGAGGCTCATTGTAATTTGTGTTGTTATTAGAGTGTTAAGAGGACCCATTGGTTGTAAATGAGATTATTGATATTATAGAAGTGTTTTTAAGCAGGTAAAAATTTGGGAAAGTATTTCGATACAGTCATTATGCTATCGAATTTTTGACATAATGACCCCAATGTTTTACCTCGATTGATGTGCCAAAAAGGTTTTTAATGTTTTATTACATATTTTTGTCAAGGAATGTTTTTATAAATAAAAGCTTTAAATTTAAAGTGATTTTTAGATAATAGAACTAGATACCATTTTGTGTGCACGCGTGCCCCATTCGAGTCCGGTGTATGGATTGTGGTAGAGGGCACAACAGCTTTTTATGGGGCTATGCCTAAACTTGTTTGATAGTTGTTGTTATAGGCAAACTCAGCTAAGGGCAAGTACATGTCCTAACTACCTTTAAATTTAATGGCACAGTTGCATAACATATCATCAAGCACTTGTATCACCCTTCCTAACTGACCATTTGTTTGAGGATGAAAGGTTGTAGTGTAGGTCAATCTAGTGCCTAAGGCTTTATACAACTTTTTCCAAAACTTGGAAGTGAATCGAGGATCTCTATAAAAAAATGATTGCCATAAGTACACCATGAAGTCTAACAATCTCATCAATGTATAGTTTAGCCAACTTTTCTAGTGAGTAGTCCATTCTAGCAGGGATAAAGTGAGTTGTCTTGGTCAGTCTATCAATAATCATCCACACAACATCGCATTTGCCTCTGGTCATAGGCAATTCCATTATAAAATCTATTGTCACCTTTTCCCACTTCCATTATGGTATTGCTATAGGATACAACAATCTAAAAGGAACCTGAGACTTAAACTTTACCTATTGACATGTCAAACATTTAGCAACATACTCTGCCATAGAACTACCTGGGTGTATAAAGTAAGGAACTTTATGAGCCTTCTTCAATGTTTGTAACCTCAGGTCATTTGTACTAGGTACACATAACCTGCCCTGATAATACATACATGCATTCTCTCTCAAATCAAATCCTAGTGCCTTCCCCTCTTAGACTTTATTTACCAATTTCATCAGTGACTCATCTCTAACATGGACTTCCTTTATTTATTGTCTAAAATCTAGTTTAATCTATAACTCAGCCAATACAACATTCACTTTGGTGTACTGCAATTTAGCATTCATAAATCTTAAAGTTGCCATGAATTTTATACTTAATGCATCTACTACCACATTAGCTTTTCTTGGATGGTAATTTACTCATCAGTCATAGTCCTTAATTAGCTTTAGCCATCTTCTCTTCCTCAAGTTCAATTCTTTTTAAGTGAGAAGGTATTTTAGACTCTTATGATCAATGTAGATGTAACATTTCTCGCCATATAAGTAGTGCCTCCAAATTTTCATAGCAAAAACAATAGCAGCTAGCTCCAAGTCATGAGTAGGATAATTTTTCTCATATGGCTTGAACTATTTTAAAGCATAGGCTATTATTTTTCCTTCTTGCATTAGTACACAACCCAAGCCTTTAAGTGAGGCATTGTTATACACTATAAAGCATAGGCTATTATTTTTCCTTCTATCAGCATCTTTTTTAACCTCTCAAAACTATCTAACATGCATCATCCCACTCAAATTTCACATTCTTCCTAACTAGTGTTTTCAAAAGGGCTGCAATCAAAAAGAATCCCTTCACAAACCTCCTGTAATATCCAGCTAATCCTTGGACACTCCGTATCTCTATCACTTTCCTTAGAGGTTCCCACTCTAACATTGCCCTGACCTTGCTGGATTTTACTCTTATGCCTTTTTACTAATACTATGTGTTCCAGAAAAGCTACTTTAGTAAGCCAAAAGTCACATTTACTCAACTTGGCATACAACTATCTCTCCCTTAGAGTCTACAACACAACTTTGAGTTGTTGTTCACATTCTTCCCTAGTCTTAGAGTATATAAGAATATCATTAAAAAATATTATTACAAATTGATCCAAGTAAGGTTGAGATACTCTATTCATTAGGTCCATAAAAGCTACCAAGGCATTTGTGAGACCAAAGGGCATCACTAAGAATTCATAGTGCTTGTATCTAGTTTTAAATGCAATGTTAGGAATATTAGCTTCCTTAACTTTCAACTAATGGTATCCAGATATTAAGTCGATCTTGGAAAATACACCCGTACCTCTCAACTAGTTAAAAAGGTTGTACATTCTAGGTAAAGGGTATTTGTTTTTCACTATTACTTTGTGTCACACCTTCACCCAATTCCATGAAAAATTAGATAAGGGCATGAACCACCTACTAAGGTTACCCATCCTCGGATTACCCTAAGTATCTATTCATTTAACTTATACCAATTTATTTAGTTTCTTAATTTGCTTCTAAAGTTTTTTTTTCTATGCTTTTACTTTGTTTACAAGTCATAGTAATCAAAATGCATTTAAAAATCTATTTGATTTATCAAAAAAGATTTTACAAAAAATGGACAGCATAACAGTTGTCCAGGTAAAAATCTAAAACATTTCTAGCACAAATAAATGCTTCTAAGCAATCAGACGTGCATTCTCTAACTCTCAGACCCTCTGGTCCTCTAAATCTCATCACAAAAGGTATAACACATGCAAAAATTGTATAATTATATAGTACACAAACTCAAGGTCTCAGACTCGACCTCATCATCAGTCATGCAGTCTCTTTCATAATTTTATTTCATTAGCTATATATACATCATTTAATGCTTTACATTCATTTATTTACAACAAAACTATGAATAGTCCCATAACCCAGTATATACACATGAGTACATCCTATATATACAAAAGACTAGCTAAAGAAAAATACCCAATAAGGTAGACACATCAACTACTGAGGCTTGACTTCTCACATGATCCTAACTTTGACCTGCGCATTGAAACACCCGACACACTGAGTAAAACTCAGCGGTGAATATGATGTAAATATATGTATGCTTTCACATACATTCATGCAAATATACTATTATAATAATTTCAATAATAAATAATAATTTATAATTACATTTTAACATTGTAATTATCATATATAGTCAATTATTGCCATAATACAACCATATAGTAGTTTACATTTATTTAATAATGTTAAGACTATTTACTAATGAATTATTATTAATTTCTTTAATAGGCCCATACTAATAGACTACACCTAAAACACTAGATAACGAAATCTTCAGTGTGTAGTGATCCTCATTTTAGACCTTGATTGTAGCTGCACTAATATACTTATTTTATTTTGCATAGTGGTTTTAGGAACCTTAACTCCAGTTGTACCAACATCTTATTTTATACTATACAGTGGACTAAAATAGACCTTAACTATAGCTACACCCATATCTTATGATAAAAAAAATGGTATTGATCTGTCAAATAAAACCTATCGCTACTCTATTCCTAGTTGACTAGTCAACCCATCCAGTGGGTATCTAACTATATAGGCCATCTATCTATTATTTTTTTATTTACCATTCAGTTAGAGGTCATTTTATTTTTTGTTTAGATAGAGACCACTTTTTATGTTCTACTTAAACTTTCATTTTCTTTTCTTTTCACTAATTTTTTTCTAAGTAAACTACAAAATCACTACGTATTTTCTCGTTCTTAGATTCCTGCCAAATTTTCTTCTTTTTAATATCATTTAATTATCAATAATATTATTGCTCAATTATTTGCTTATTGCATATTTCATTGTGCTTATTTTCACATATAACACTTTTATGTTATATATACATAAGGCATTGTTTTTGCACCTCATTTTCATTACCATCTTAATTAAGCTAATTTCTTTTCATTATTAAGTTAATTAGTATCATAAATAACTATTTGCATTTCACTTCCTCAAACCTCATGTTTCAACAATACTTGGTTTCATAAACTCAATATTCTTTTTATGACATTGAATCTTAAGTTTATAAATTATTCATATTTATTTATAATGTTTATTCATTTATTAATCAATTATACACATAATGGTAATTTTTTTTCAAGCATTTGTCCCATGTACACCATTTAACTACAATATGTTAATACCATACCCATTTCTTATTCCCATAATCTTACCACATTAACTTCATTTATATGCATGCATACATCACTTATCCATTTACCCATTTTTTATTCCCATAATCTTACCACATTAACTTCATTTATATGCATGCATACATCACTTATCCATTTATACATTAATTACATACATGTACATAACATTTTTTTAATTTCCATATAAGGTATTCATGTATATTTTCATGCCAATATTCATACATATACATCAATTGCCAAAATTCACCACTTTAAACAACAATTCTATGCTTCCTTTTCCTTTCCTTTATCTTTTCCTACTTAAACATATACCAATTTTTAAAAATTCCTATAAAATCTAATTGAACTCTAAAATTGAGTTCTAGTTATAGCCTTAAGCTTAAAAGCATGCCTAATTTATATAACAAAAATAAAAAAAAATTAAATTCTCTCACTTATCAATTAGAGTGACACTATTCACCTCTATGCTAAAACTCCAAATCTAACCCTTCTTTTGCTCTAATACCACTTCTAAAGGGTTATTTAAGGTGTGGAGGTACTTTTTAATGGTTCAATAGAAAGAATTTAGGCTTGTTTTAGTGTTTTGGTGAGAGAAAAAGCCATGGAAGTCCTTAAATGGAGCTCTTAGGTTTTTTGCTCTTTGGTGGAGAAGATGAGTGCATTTTTGGCTAATGGGATATAACACACTAGATTGAGTTCTTATGTAAGTGGCCCATGCTGCCTAATCACTTAAATCTCAATTTTCATACCCTATTAAGTTTGATGTTTTGTCAAACTTTAAAAATTAATATTTCTTGTTCTAGACCTCTAAAAATTATGATCTTCGTATTAAAATTCAACATTTTATGTCATTTAACAGCTTATTAAATTTCGCGCTAAAATTCCATACTTTTTCTCATGTCACTATTCACTTGTCCTTAAAATATTCTGAAAACATACTAAACAACCTCTAAAAATTAAAATTCCTTCTCCAATGGACTCATTGGAATTTTTGACCTTTAAGATATGATATTTTTAAGTCCATTCGGGCATATCCCGAACCAATCCTAACACAAATTTTTTTTATCTCCCTATTCACTTATTTATGGTCTGTTATGAATTATTGGTTCTACTAAATCTTTTAATTCATTCTTTTTCATCATTTTTCAACTCATCAAAGTTTTATGACCAATATTGTCCTTATTTGGCCTCTATACAATGCCCCACACCACTAGGAACTCTATTTGGGTCTCAAAAAGTACAGTTCATGAAACTGTATTTCATAAGCATTACATTTCTTCCAATAGGAACTTGATGTTTAGCCTTAATATGCTGACACATCAGATATCTCGACAAGGTACTTTACCATATCTCTTTTCATCCTTGACCTCTAGTAATAAGGACTCAAATCTAAGCCCATTTTTGTACTTCCTAGATAAATAACATATGGAGAATCATATGCTTCTTGTAGTATCTTCTTTCTCAAGTCATTAATATTAGAACACATATTTTGCCCTAATAATGCAGATAATCATCTCCTATAATCTCAAATCAAATTGTCTTCCCCTTTTTAACCTTACTCATCAGCTTTCCAAGTTAGTCATATTGCTTATGTGCCTATTTCACCTATTGCTTAAAATCAGGTTTCAACTGTAGCTTTCCTAAGATGGCATCATCTGAAGTATACTCAACTCAAGCATTCATCGATCTCAAAGTAGCTATCATCTTTCTATTTAGTGTATCAACAACCACATTCACTTTTTTAGGATGGTAGTTAATTAAACAATATAGTCCTTGATTAATTTTATCCATCTCTACTACCTCAAATTCAATTATTTCTAAGTAGAGAGATACTTTAAACTCTTGTGATCAATGTAAATGTAACACCTCTCACCATACAGATAATGTTTCCACACTTTTAGTGCAAACATTATAGCTACTAGTTCTAAATCATGCATTGGGTAATTCTTCTCTTATGGCTTCAGTTGCCTTGAAGCATAAGCAATCACTTTTCCGTCTTGTGTTAAAAAACAACCTAGCCTATTGTGCAAAGCATCACTGTGTATCACAAAAATCCTTACCTTGCTTAGGTTGTGTAAGGATAAGCGCTTCAGCCAACATCGCTTTAAGTCTGTCAAAACTTACCTAGCACTTGTCAACCAAGAAAAATTTCACATATTTTCTAAGTGATCTTATGAGTGGTATGGCTATCAAGGAAAATCCTTTCACAAATCTTCTATAGTAACTAGCTAAACTCATAAAACTATGAATTTTCATCATATTCCTAGGTGGATTCCACTCCATCACAACCATCACCTTGCTCGAATCTACTCTGATTGCTTTTACAGATGCAATGTGTCCTAAGAAAGGCACCTAAAAACTTGGTTTACTATCACACTCTGTCCAATCAGATTGCTAACTAATATATCTATGTCTATAGGCTCAAGCTTTAGACCTCTATCAAATGCTTGTGTTGTGATATATATGAATGCATAGAACCAAGATCTATCAAAGCCAATACATCAAAGTTAAGGAGAGAAAATGCACTGGCAATGACATCGGATGCCTCAGCATCTTCTTAAGCTTTAATCGCGTACTAGTGAACTGGTGCTCGTGTCTTTATCCTAGCTCTCTAGCTCCCAATTCCCTTATCTATTTTGTCCTTTTGGTCTCTGCCAATAGCTTGTGTAGTAATATATGTCTTAGCTTGCCTCTCTAGACAATCTCTCCTAAAATGATCCTTAGAACCATACACGAAGCATCCCTCAGTCTTCTTCTAAAACCAGCACTCTCCCGAATGTCTCTTCTGGCGTACCCTACATTATAGATGTAAATTTCTACCTATTGCTTTAAATGCACTAGAAGCTTGCTTAAAAGGTCTTAATCTGTTCTATGAACCTTAACCTTACCTTTAACCCTAGCCTTATGTTTGAGACTGGCCTGTCTTCTATGAGTACTGGTTCCTATGACTTTCTTTTTGTCTCTTCCTTTCAAGTGCACTACTACCCTATCCAACATTCAGAGCTCTCTTCTTCAGGAATTCTCTTCTGTCATTCATCATTTCCTCTATTGCATAGGCTATTGACACTAGCAGGGAGAAATCTATGATCTTTGGGTTGGATATCTATATTCTTATATCCACATTCAATCTTTTCTCTAATTTCTTGCATCTAGCTTCCTCAGTGGATATATATTCCTCCGCATATCTACTGGGCCTTAAGAATTCTTTCTCATACTCTGAAGCTGTTTTATTCTCTTGCTTTAAGTTTATGAACTCCTGCCTTTTTTTTTATCTAGGTATGTCTCTATGATGTACCTATTATGAATTCCTAGAGAAAGAAATCCCATGTTAGTTCTTTAGCTAGCTTTCTCCTCTTTACCTTTTCCTACTAATAGTGTGTATAAGCTTGTAGTAGGTAAGCAGTATATTTTAGGTTCTCAGCTGGTGTACACTTTAGCTGCTCAAATATTCTGATTGATTTCTCCAACCACAATTTGGCCTTTCTTGTATCATCATCTATCGTCCCCTCAAAATCTGTGGCTCCTAACTTCTTTAATATTTCTAAGTAAGTCTTCTGGGGTGCCACTAGTTATACTAGAGTAGGTGGTGGTAGAGGTGGCTTAGCTACTACTATTGTCATCTGCCTTAACAATTCCATAGTCTGTTCTATCATGAATTGTGGAATTTATCCCCAAGCCTATGCTAGTTGTACAATATTGCTCCCAGTAGATGTCCCAGCACTAACTCCTGCCCCCTGTATTATTATGGAAGTAAAGCTTGTAGCCTCCTCACCTCAATTAGGTGAAGTCGATGCACTCATCGAATTTATAAAAGAAAACATTGTATGCCTCATAAATAGTACTTGACATGGGTATTGACTCTCTAGACATGTACTTATGCATAACTTACCTAGGAATGCTTAAACTTAGGCTTTGATACCAAAAACTTTGTCACACCCTCACCTAATTTCGTGAAAAATCAGATAAGGGCATAAACCACCCTTTAAGGTCACCCATCCCTGGATTACCCTCAAAATCTATTCATTTAACTTATACCAATTTATTTAATTTCTTACTTTGCTTCTGAATTTTTTCTGAGCTTTTACTTTATATACAACTTATAGCAATCAAAATACATTTATAAATCTATTTGGTTTATCAGAAAAGATTTTTAAAAAATCAAATAGCATAATGGCTATCTGGGTAAAAATCTAAAATTTTTCTTACACAAATAAACACTTTTAAGTAATCATACATACATTCCCAACTCCTAGACACTCTGATCCTCTAAATCTCATCACAAATAACATAACACAAGCAAAAATTTTTACAATTATATAGCACTCAAACTTAGGGTCTTAGACCTGATCTCATCATTAACCATGCAGTCTCTTTCATAATTTCCTTTCATCAGCTATTATACATCATTTAAAGCTTTACATTCATTTATTTACAACAAAACAATGAATAGTCCCATGGCCTGGTATATACACATGTGTACATTCCTATACATACAAAAGACTAACTAAAGAAAAATACCCAATAAGTTAGACACATTAGGTACTGAGGCTTGACTTCTCACATGATCCTAACTTCGACTTATACATCGAAACACCTGACATGCTGAGTAAAACTCAGTAGTGAATATGAGGTAAACATATGCATGCTTTCACAGTCATTCATACAAATACACTATTATAATAATTTCAACAATAAATAATAATTTATAATTCCATTTTAACATTGTAATTATCATATGCAGTCAATCGTTGCCATAATACAACAATATAGTAGTTTGCATTTATTTAATAATGTTATGACTATATACTTATGATTTATTATTAATTACTTTAATAGGCCTATACTGATAAACTGCTTTTAAAGCACTAGATAAGAGAATCCTGAGTGTGTAGTGATCCTTATTTTGGACATTGACTGTAGTTGCACCTATATACTTATTTTATTTTCCATCCTGAGTGTGCAGTGATTCTAGGTACCTTAACTACACCTGCACCTGCATCTTATTTTATACTATATAGTAGACTAAAATGGACCTTAACTATGGCTGCATATGCATCTTATGATAAAAAATGGTATTGATATGTTAGATCAAACTTAATAGCTACTTTATTCCTAGTTGATCGGTCAACCCATCCAATGGGCATCTAACTATATGGGCCATCTGTCTATTATTTTTTTATTTACCATTCAATTAGAGGTCATTTTATTTTTTATGCAGATAGAGGTCACTTTTTATGCTTGTACTTAAACTTTCATTTTCTTTTTGTTTCACTGATTTTTATTTCCAATTAAACTATAAAATCACTACTTATTTTCTCATCCTCAACTTCTCCCAAAGTTTTCTTCTTTTTATCATTTAGTTATCAATAACATTATTGCTCAATTATTTATGTATTGCACATTTCATTATGCTTATTTTCACATACAACAATTTTTTGTTATATATACACAAGGCATTATTTTTCTACCTCATTTTCATTACCATCTTCATTAAGCTAATTTCTTTTCATTATTAAGTTAATTAGTATCATAAATAACTATTTTCATATCACTTCCTCAAACCTCATGCTTTAGCCATACTTGGTTTCACAAACTGGATATTCCTTTTATGACATTAAATCTTAATTTTATACATTATTCATATTTAATTATAATGTTTCTTCATTTATCAATCAATTGTAAATATAATTGTAAATTTTTTTTCCAGCATCTATCCCATGTACACCATTTAGCTACAATATGTCAATGCCATACCCATTTCTTTTTCTCATCATGTTACCACATTAACTTCATTTATATGCATGTATACATCACTTATCTAGTTATACATTAATTACATTCATGTACATAGCATTTTTTTTCATTTCCATACAAGGTATTATGCATATTTTCATGCCAATATTCATACATATGCATAAATCATATTCAATTACCTCAATTGCCAAAATTCACCACTTTAAACACCAATTTTAGGCTTCCTTTCCCTTTCCTTTATCTTTTCCTACATAAACATATACCAAATTTTAAAAATTCCTATAAAATCCAATTGAACTTGAAATTTAGCTGTAATTACACCTTTAAGCTTAGAAGCATGCCTAGTTCATATAACAAAAAAAAAGTCAAATTCTCTCACTTACCAATTGGACACTATTTACCCCTATGCTAAAACTCCAAATCTAGCCCTTCTTTTGGTCCAATACCACATCTAAAAGGTTATATAAGGTATGGAGGTACTTTTTGATGGTTCAAGAGAAAGAATTTAGGCATCTTTTAGTGTTTTGGTGAGAGAAAAAGCCATGAAAGGCCTTAAATGGAGTTCTCAGGTTTTTTGCTCTTTAGTGGAGAAGATGAGTGCATTTTGGGCTAATGGGATGCAACACACTAGATTGAGCTTTTATGTAAGTGGCCTACAGGGCGTAATCATTTAAATCTCATTTTTCGTGCCCCATTTAGCTTGATTCTATGTCAAACATTAAAAATTAATATCTCTTATTCTAGACCTCTAAAAATTATGATATTGTTATGAAAATTCATTATTTTATGTCATTTAGGAGCTCATAAAATTTCGAGCCAAAATTCTGAACTTTTATAGGGTCACTATTCACTCGCATAATTAAAATATTTTGAATAAATAGTAAACGACCTTCAAAAATTAAAATTCCTTCTCTAATGAAGTCATTGGAATTTTTAACCTTAAGGGTATGATATTTTTAGTCCATTTTGGTAAATCTCGAATAAATCTCGGCAAAAATTCTTTTTATCTCCCTATTCACTTATTTATAGTCTGTTATAAATTATTGGTTCTGCTAAATCTTTTAATTCATTCATTTTCATCATTTTCAAGCTCATCAAAGTTTTATGAATAGTGTTATCCTTCTCTAGCCTCTATATAGTGCCCCACACCATAAGGAACACTATTCAGACCTGGGAAAGTATTGTTCGTGAAACTGTGTTTCACGAGCATTACACTTTGTTCAACTATTTGTAATCAACACACAACCAAAATGAGCCATCTTTCTTTTTCATAAATAACACAAGCGCTCCCTAAAGGGAAACATTGGGTCTAATGAAATCCTTATCTAATTGTTCCTATAATTGCACCTTCAATTTTTTCAGCTCGATAGGCGTCATTCGATAAAGAGTAATAAAAATAAGAGCTATACCAGGATACACCTCAATTTCAAAATCAATCTCTCATTATGGAGGCAAACCTAGCAACTCATTAGGAAACTCAGATAGTATAGGGATCTATTCAAGTATTGGAGTGAAAGCATCAGTGTCAAAGACATAGGGTTAGTAAGCTTCACACCCTTTTCAAATGAGTTTCCTTATTGTAACAGCTGAGATGAGATTATTCACATAGTTTCTCTCACCCACAACTATCACTATCTATCCCTTTACACTCTAGAGGGTTAGCTTCTTATTTTTACAGTCAAGTATAGGTAGGTGCTCTGATAACTAGTCTATTCCTAGAATCACATCAAACTCATAAAAAGGCAATTCAATTAAATCCATAGGAAATAAACAATCCTGGATCACTAAAGGACACTAGCTATACACTTTATTTACATGCACACCCTGCCCTATAGGATTACTGACTTGTATATCTATGTCCACATGCATATTTAGTCCTCTATCATATGCCAACGTGGTGTATACATAAGAATGTGTGGATCTTAGGTCTACCAAAGGCAAAAGTAGGATATTAAATAAATAAAAAGTACTAGTTATGACATCCAGTGCTATTGCCTCCTCTTTGGCTCTGAAAGCATACTATCTAGCTGGGCGATAGGCTTATGATTTGGTCCCCTAACTAGGACTGGGTTGATCCCCTTTACTTTATCTTTGACCCTTATTCTGAGGTGCAATTATGGATGCCTAAATGTGAGCACCCTTAGGCTGCCTTTGAGGACACTCTCTCTTGTAATGGTCTCTAGCACCATAAGTAAAGCACTCTCTTCTTTTACCAAATCTAAACTACCTCTAATGCTTCTTGTTATATGTATTATAAGTCAAGAGCCCATTCTTATTACTTGAAAGACTAGGAGTACTAATAACTCTAAGCGGTAATTGATGTCTAACTATGGAAGCTTGCCCAGATCTTTGAGACTGTGCCTATCTTAGTGCTTGATGCATAGACTAGGACTAAGAAGGTGTCTCTTTCCTTCTCTTACTATCACTTGGGGCTGTATTGGATTGCCCAGTAGTAAACTATCTCTTTCTTTAAAAGAAATCTCTCTTTTCTTGTACCATTTCCTCTATGTCATAGGCAAATGTTACTAATAAAGTCTGTTATCCTGAGGTTTGCTACCTATATTCTCAACTCCATATTTAACCTCTTTAGAAATCTTTTACACTTTTCCTCTTAATTAAGAATAAACTCCTCTGCATATTTGGTCAACCGAGTAAAATCTTTCTCATATTCATCTACTATCCTCCTACCTTGTTTTAAATATAGAAATTCCTACCTCCTCTTATCCTTATAGGACTCAGGAATGTATCTCTTCCTTAATTTTGTAAGGAAAAACTCCCATATGAGCTCTATCACTACCATCCTCCTTCTAATAGTATCCCACTAATGGTATGCCTCTTCCTGTAGGAGGGAAGTTGTACACTTTAGATTATCTTCTTTTGAGTATTCCAATTGTTCCAAAATCCTAAAAGTCCTCTCTAATTAGTACTACGCTTGTGCTGCATCATCCTCTTTCGTTCTCAAAAAATCCATAGCTCCCATCTTTTTAATTCTCTCTAATGGTGTTTTTGCATAGGAGCTAGGGGTGGTGGAGGTACTAGAGCTAGTAGAGGAGGTGGAGGTGGAGTAACAAGTGTAGAGGTATGCCTCAACAGATTAACTATTTGTTGTAACAAAGCTGGAGATGCTTCTGCTTGTGGCTATGCCTAAGGTTGTGGCCTATGTGCAGTATCACTAGGCTCAGGAGTAGCTACATTATCAACTCCTTATATTGTAGTTAGAGCATCGCTAGCCATTTCCTCTACTATTTCCTCTGATGGTTTATCAGCCATCACATATTACTACATAAATTAGAAAACTTATCAGCCTCATATCACATAACTGACCCTAGACTCTAGCACTCATGTAAACTACCTAAGAACTTTAAACCTAGTCTTTAATACCCCCAAATGTGATACCCCCTATCGGATTCTTGAAGAAACTCGATAGGTGATGCACTTTTTGATAGGTCACCCATCCTAAGATTGCTTTAGGGGAAAACTCCTTAACACTTATGGACTATTCTAGAACTCTATCAGATATTACTTAGATGTCTAGCTAATCCTTCAGCAAATTCATACATGGTTAAATAGACTTAGAAAAACCATTTATAGACACTTTCTAGGTCATAGAAAATTGGGCAACATAATGGCTATCCGAGTGACATACTAAAAATTTTTCGCCTCTTAAAAACACTTCTATAAGCAAACAATCCATAAACCTCCATATGGATCGTTCTGGTCCCCTAGTCAATCATCAACACATTCGACACATATCAGCATCAAACACATAGGGCCTTAAGCCCATAATTATATATATACATCTCATCCAAGTTATATATATACAAGCATAGTTGCTTTTAAGGATGCTAATTAAAACCTATAGGATTTATATGAGTGCCACTACTAAAAGATAAAAAAACTTTCTATACCCTTCAACACTTTTATGGCTACACTGCACAATTATTAAGGCTGGCTTACTTATCCTTGTTACCTACGCACCACAACACAAGTACTCTAAGTATAAACTTAGTAGTGAATTTAAACCATTTTAATCATGTATTAGCACACACATG
>CANXYI011234773.1:0-10404 GCA_948208565.1 Hura crepitans | reverse complement strand
TGAATTCTAACTCCCATTTTGGTGGCAATCCAAGTAACTCATCTAGGAAAACATCCCCAAAACTTAGCTCTAATAGGAATTTGACTAACTTCTATGGTTTCCCTTGTGGTGCCAACCATATAAGCAAGATAAGCTTTATAACCCTTTTGCATGATCCTTCTAGCCATAGTTACTAATACTACATTAGTCATGTAATTTAATTTTTCACCCAACACTATCATTTTTAACCCGTTATAAGCTTGCAATATGATCCTATTTTTCTTACAATCCATTATGGCATGATACTTAGCCAACTAGTCCATGCCTAAGATACGATCGAACACATTGAATGACAATTCAATGAGCTCTATAGAGAAAACATGTCCTTATGCTGACAATGGATAATCTCTATACACTTTATCCATTATAACATGCTATCTTATTGGATTGCTACCCATTATGTCAAAGCCAAGGTCATTTGGTTCTAAATCCTTATCTAAAACCCGTGCAGTGCAAATATAAGAATGTGTGGACTTAGGGTCTATCAGTGCTAAAGTAGGTAAATCAAAGATATGGAATGTACCCTCTATAACATCAATAACCTCTGCCTCTTCTCTAGCTCTTATGGCATATTGCCTCGCTGGACCTTTTCTCTCTATCTTATCTTTCTAAATGGCCCTAACTTTGCTTTTTGTATCTCTCATGTCTAAACATAAGGTTTCATCGAGCAATCTTTTTGAAAAATGATCTCTAGAGCTATAACCCTAGCATAATCTTGGTATGAGTCTCCAACATACCCCTGGATGTCTCTTATGGTAAGTCTCACAAGCAAGTGTCATAGCACTGCTTGTAGTAGATCTAGGAGCACTCGAAGTCTGAGTCTGTGCTTGGGTCTGTGTTCTATGACCTTATCCCGACCTTTGTGATTAGTCTGACTACTTGCCTTGATAATGTCTAGATTAACCACTCTTATGCTTCTTATTAGATGCATAACTAGAACTACCTTGCCCATGACCAAAAGATCTCTTCTTAAAGCTGTCCCACTTCTATTTTAGCTTATTCACCATCTTTATAGTGTGACAGGCTACTACCAGGGATGAAAAATCTCAGATCTTTATATGACTAACCTATTGCATGACATATAAGTTCAACCCTTTCTCGAACTTCTTATCGCAGTCTTCTTCGATTGCTACCATTGCCTTTGCATACTGGCTCAAGCGAGCAAATTCCTTGTCTTACTTAGAGATTATTCCATATCTCTGCTTGAGATCCATGAATTCTTGGTATTTTTAGTCTAAGAAGTGCTTGATGACATACTTTTCCTTGAATTCCTTCAAAAAGAAATCCCATATGATATTTGTAACTACCTGTGTTCAGTGATTGCTTCCCAATATTTCAATGCTTCCTCATATAACATTGAGGTGGCATATACAATATATTCATCTTGTGGGCATCGTAACTACTGCATAATAATGATCATTTAGTCTAACCAATACTTAGCTCTACTAGACTCATCCCCTTAAAGAATTTAACTCCATTCTTAATCAACCTCTCTATATAAGTCCTTTTGAATGCTAACTATTCTTGTGGCACTGGAGGTGGAATAGTTTAGGTATAAACAACTACAATTGCAACAATAGCAGTAGCAGTAGTCACTTGCCTAATAGAATCTAGCATCATTTATAACTAAGTAAATGGACCTTGCTACCTAAGAGCAGCATGTCTAGCATCACTAGGAGTCATATACTTAAGTTATGCCTCCTATTGTCCAAAGGTAGAAAGAGCATGACTTTCTTCCCCTTCATCCTCACTAAGCATAGTGCTACTACTCATATCCCATACCTAAAGGCAAAAGAAATAGATTTTAAGCCAAATATGTAATAGTATTTGATGTTAATGCATTAAAACTCCAAAAGTACTCTTTTTTAACCCATTGGTGCAAAAGAAACCCCAATCAGATGCTCTAAAACCACTAAGTGTCGTGCCCTTTGCTCAATCCATACACAGGACTCGAACAGGGAATGTGTGCATGAAAAATGATATCCAGTTCTGTTATTTAAAATCACTTTAAAATTTAAAAAATTTTATATAAGAAAATATTTCTTGACTTAAATATGTTTATAGGTTTTTATTTGGAGCTTCTTATGATTTTATACAAATTTTTAAAGTTAGTGTTCCATAATATTGGTTTAATGAGAGATCTTGAAGAACAAAGGCAAACAAGGCCTTAGAAATGGAAAAAAGGGTGTAGAGAAACCCTAAGTATGTGTATTTAATATAATAGATGCATGCCAATATGTGTTTGTATGTGTACATGTGTGAACATATGTATGGAGGTTTTGGTTTATGCATGTGTGTGCTTGATTTGATGTAATATGCATGCTATAATGTAAATTAGATATGATAAAGATGATATGGATGTGTTTTAGATATGAAAAGTATGGGCACATACATGATGTAAGTATGGTCATATGCATGCCATATATGTTGTGGCATGTGCATAATGTGTGTACATGATGAAATATGATCATAATGTAATATGTAATATGAATGTGTCATGGCATGTTAAAATAAATATATGGTTATGGCATGAAGCATGGTTATGGTGATGTATGGTCATTATGATAATGGATAATGTATATAACATAGGTTAAGAAATGGATAAGGAAAATGTATTTTAAATGCTATGTGAAATTTACTTCATGAGGTATAATATGATATGTGAATTTAAGTATGAAAAAGAGATTTGGGTAATACGAGAAAACATGCTTGAAATGGTGATAAAATGAAATTATTATATGTGATACTTTGCGATATGCAAATGGAATGATATATGATAGCATGAGGCCATGAGAAGAATGAGAAATGACTAAATGAATAGTAAAAGCAATGACAAAATGAATAGTAACATTTATGTAAATGACCTATAATTGTCTCGTAAAAAAGAGTAGATGAAATTAACTTATAACTATGTCTTAATAACATGGAAATAAATAAAATAAATGAACAGTAAATAAATAAAAATAATTAATACACAATTGGCCCAATAGTTAGACACCCACTAGATGGGTTGACTAGTTAACTGGGGATTAGCAGCTAGTAGAGGTGCTAGTCCTCTTAGGCCTTTAACAATATAATTGTTATGGTGAGTACAGCCGCATAAGCCCTGATATTTAGGATATTGCACTAGGCTAGTGCAACAACTGAGGTATATTAGTGGCAATTGCATAGCATGTTTGGATATATTCTTTTCTCTGGTGTTGGGAGGTTTATAGGCTGATTCCCATTATCAGACTAGGTAGGTCCAGCTATCAAGGTCCAGTGTGTGGACCACTGCACTAGGCTAATGTAGCAACCAAAGTCTAGTATGTGGGTACAGCACTAGGTAGGTGCATCTATCGAGTTCTTGAGATCTACGCCACTACACTAGGCTGGTGTAACAGCTTAGGTTCAGAGTGTGGGCCACTACACTAGGTGGTTGCAACTATTAGGGTCTATGTTACTGCACTATCTAGATTTCCCTTATATTCCATTATTTTAAAGTGTCGACTTTCTAGTTTTAGCCTGAAGGATAAAATGAATATAGTGAACTCTAATAGTAAATAGTAAATGGGAAATTTATAAAATGAAGCCTATGGTGTGAACTAGTAGTTTAGTTAGTAAGATAAAGTAATATATTATTTTAATGATACTATCTCAATATATTGCATGATGGCTGCATGAATTGTATAATGCATGTGTGACTGCATTACATGCTTTTATTATTTTAGGTTCACCACTGAGTATTGTACTCAATGTATCGATGTTCTGATGTGCAGGTAGTAAATTGTGTAGTAGCTCAGCCTCAATAAAGTATTATAGTGTAGCAGATTGATTTTGAGGGTATAATTCTATTCTTTTTATGGTCTATTAGGTGGCACTCATACAATTTCTAAAGGGTTAGGTTTAGTTTTTGTAAGATTGAATATTTATGTAAGCATGTGACCGAATGATATATAGCATGTATGTTTAATTTACCTGAATGGTATTAATATTTATGTTCTAATGTGATGTTGGCTCAAGGCCCTATGTAATGATATTATAGAGTTATGTTATAATCTGTGTATTGATACTTAGGGGTTAGTAAGAAGATTGAAGTAATATCCGAATGGAATATAAGCATGACTATAAGTGTTAAATGAATAAGCCCTTAAGGAAATATCTTGATGGGTGACCTAATGGGAAGTAACACCACCTATCGAGTTCTTTCAGGATTCAAGTAGAGGTGTTACATTTAGTGGTATCAGTGTATAGGTTTAGGCATTCCTAGGTTTTTTACATGAGTGCAACTATCTAGGATTGATTTTCTGATAAGCTGCACTACAAATGAGGTTTACAGAGGTTATTCTTTTTTAGTGATCAATATAAGTGAAAGGATACCTTCTAAACATGGAGAGGAGGTAGCTAGTCATATTCCTACTTCATGTCAGAGAGTAGCTGTTAGTGCAGTGACACCTAAACCTAGCAATGTTGAACAGCCATAGTAGTTACCATGTGTAGTACCACCTCCTCCACTAACTCTAATCCCTTCTCTACCTCTAACACCATTACCAAAGACTTATCTAGAGCGGGTGAAGAAGATGGATGCTATTGATTTTCTAAGGGCTAAAGAGGATGATGCAACCATAGATAAATACTAGCTTGAGAGGACCTAAAGGATATTAGAACAATTAGAATTAACTAATGAAGAGAACTTGAAGTGTCCTACTTCTCTCCTATAAGAAGAAGCTTTTCATTAGTGGGACACCATAAAGAAAGGAAGGGCAATAGTAATAGAAGTTACTTAGGACTTCTTTTTGATATAATTTGGAAAGAGATACATTTCAGAATCATACAAAGATAAGAAGAGGCAAGAGTTCTTCAACTTGAAGCAAGGTAAAAGGTTAGTTTCTTAATATGAGAAGGACTTTGCAAGACTTAGTAGATTTGTAGAGGAGTTTATCCCTGCTAAAAAGGATAGATGTAAAAGGTTCCTGCAATGTCTTAATGTGGAGCTACATATATAGATAGCAAATCCTAAAATTTTAGATTTTGTAGTTTTAGTGTTAGCTGCCTACAACATGATGGAAATGATGTATGAGAAGAGAGAGATTTATTAGAGAAAGAGGTAGTATACAACTAGCCACACTAGCTCTGTACCCAGAGCTAGTAAAAGACAAAGGGAAGCCTAAACTCAGTCTCAACCAGTACATCAAACACAAAAGTAGCCATAGTCTCAAAGGTCAAGATAGGCATCTATATTATGGCCTAGACCTCTATAGCAGAGCTCAAGTGCCCCAACCTCAATAGATAGGAGTGCACCTCCTGCCTATGAGATATGTAGCAAAAGGCATTGGGGGCAGTACATAGTGGCTAAGATAGAAGAGTGTTTTATATATTGGGCTAAAGACTACTATTAGAGGGACTATCTATAGAGGCAAGCTAAACCTACATAGACACAAGCTTCAGTAGCATCCTAGAAGTGGGGATGAAGATAGTTTAGAGTTAACTAGCCCAGTAGCAACTAGGCAACCAAGTTTAAGGCACAAGCTCTAGCTAGACAGTACACCATCAGAGCTTGTGAGGATATAAAGGCTCCAGATATGATAACTTGTACATTTTTCTTATTTGATGCTCCAGTTTTGGCACTGATAAATCCAAGCTCAAAACATTTTTATGTATGCACTACACTATCACAAGATAAGGGATTAAAACCAGAATGAGTAGATGTAGATATTCAATTCATTAACCTAATTATATAGAGTGTAATGGTGAATAAGATATAGAGACACTATCCTCTAATGATTTAGAATTAGATATTCCCTGCAAACTAAATAGAAATCCCGTTTAAAGAATTTGATGTCATCTTAGGCATGAACTAGTTATTGAAACATCAAGCTATGGTACACTATAAAAATAAGAGACTTACCCTTAAGATAGCTGAATAGGGTGACTGTGAAGAATAAATACCCTTTGTCTAGGATTGACGATCTTTTTTATTAGCTTACAGGTGTAGGTGTCTTTTCTAAGATAAACTTGAGATTAGGATACCATTAGTTAAGGATTAAGGAGTCTAACATACCCAAGATTGCTTTTAAAACTAGATACGGACATTATGAGTTTTTAGGAATCCCATTTGGACTTATTAATGCCCTAGTAGCTTTTATGGACTTGATGAATAGGGCTTTCTAACCATACTTGGATCAATTTTTTGTAGTGTTTATTGATGATATCTTGGTGTATTCTAAGACCCAAGAGGAACATTAATAGCATCTCAAGATTGTTTTACAAATCTTGAGGGAGAGAAAATTGTATGCCAAATTGAGCAAGTATCAATTCTAGTAGAATGTAGTGTCCTTCCTAAGTGATATTGCATTAGCAGATGATATCATGGTGGGTTCCAGTAAGGTTAAGGCTATGTTAGAGTAAAAGTAACCTTGAAATATAACTAAAATATGAAGTTTCCTAGGATTGGCTAGTTATTATAGAAGATTTGTGAAAGGATTCTCTATGATTGTAGCATAATTAACTAGACTACTAAGAAAGGATGTAAAGTTTGAATGTGATGTGAAGTGCCAAAAGAGTTTTGAAAAGTTGAAAATAACATTGACTAAGGCTCCTATACTTGTTCAACCTAAATAGGGCAAGGATTTTGTTATCTATAGTGATGCCTCATAGAATATGCTTGGATGTGTCTTGATATAGAAAGATAAGGTAGTGGCTTATGCTTCTAGATAGCTGAAGCCATATGAAAAAAAACTATCCCAAACATGATAAGGAGTTAGCAACCTTTGTATTTACGTTGAAAATATGGAGACATTATCTATATGGTGAGAAATGCTATGTTTATATTGACCATAAAACTTTGAAATACCTCATTACATAAAAAGACTTAAACTTGAGCTAGAGAAGGTGGCTAGAGTTGATAAAAAACTATGATTGTTTGATATATTATCATGCAGGAAAGGCGAAAATAGTTACAGGTGCCTTGAGCCAAAAGTTCATGGCAACATTTGAAAAAATGAATGTCAACATAGAGTATATAGAGAAAGAAGCCATTTTAGCTAAATTGCAAAGCCTAACTTCAAGCAACAGATTAAAGAACCATAGATAAGAGGTGAATAACTAGTATATACCATAAGCAAAGTTAAAGATAAAAAGGCTATAGAGTTTGAATTGGGAGAGGATGGTTATCTATATTATGATAGCAGGTTATGTGTACTTGATGTAGATAACTTGAGAGTGTAGATTTTGAGAGAGGCACATAAAGCTCCTTATTCTATACATCTAAGTAGTATAAAGATGTATTCGGACTTAAAACCTCATTATTAGTGGTCAGGTATGAAGCATGATATAGCTAAATATGTAGCCAGATGTTTGACTTGTCAGCAAGTAAAGGCTAAACATTAAGTTCCTTATGGATTATTACATCTAATAGAGACACTAGAATGGAAATGGAAAAAGGTCACTATGGATTTTGTGATAGGATTACCATTGAGAAGGAGCAAGTGTGATGATGTATGGGTAATTATGGATGGGTTAACTAAGACAACACATTTTATTCCTATGAGGATGGACTATTATTTAGAGAAGCTAGCATGACTATACATTGAAGAGATTATGAGATTACATGGTGTGCCAATGGCAATTATTTCTAACAATGATCCCCAGTTTACCTCCAGATTCTGAAAGAAATAACATGAAGCTCTTAGGACTAAACTAACATAGAGTACAGCTTTCCATCCTCTGATAGATGGATAATCAAAAGGAGTGGTACAAGTATTGGATGACATGTTACATAGCTATGCCATTGAGTTTTAGGTAGTTGGGATCAGTATCTATCATTAGCTAAGTTTGCATATAACAATAGGCATTAAGCTAGTTTTGGTATGACACCTTATGAAGCACTGTATGGCAAAAGGTCCAGAACTCCTTTATGCTAGACTGAAGTGGAAGAAGGCAAGATAATGGGACCTGATTTCATCAAAGATATAGAGGATAAACTCAAGATCATCAGAGAGAGATTAAAAGCAACCACAAATCGTTAGAACTCTTATGCTAATCTAGAAAGGAGGGATATTGAATATGAAGTGGGTGAGAAAGTGTTTTTGAAAGTATCGCCATGGAAAAAGATACTCATGTTTAGTAAGAAAGGAAACCTTAGTCCTAGATTCATTGGTCCCTTTGAGATTACAAAATGTGTGGGGCCATTAGCTTATAGGCTAGCTTTACCACTTGAATTGTAATAGATACACATTTTGTTTCATGTGTCAATGCTAAGGCGGTATAGATCTGACCGATCCCTTATAATAGTAGCTAAAGGGATTCAAGTGCAACTAGACTTGACATATGAAGAAGAACCTGTGTAGATTCTAGCTAAGGAAGTATAATAGTTGAGGGATAAAACTATACTAATAGTTAAAGTGCCATGGAGGAATCACAACATTAAAGAGGCTACATGGGAAAGTGAGGAGCAGATGAAGGCTCAATACACACTTGTTTTCATAAGGTAATTTTGAGGATGAAATTACTTAAGAGGGGAAGAATTGTAATGCTCGTAGATTGAGGTTTCATAAATAGTACCTCCAAAGTCTGAATAGTGTTCTTAGGATGTGGGGATAACTTTGTAAGGCCAGTGAAGGTGTGTACTAGTCATAAAACTTTAACGAGCTAGAAAATAAGGAAAATGGATTAATTTAAAATTTTAGCAAAACCAATAATTCATTTTAGGCAGTAAACTAGTGAATAGTAACCTTAAATGAAGTTGTGTTGGGAATGACTCAGGATGTGCCCAGAAAGACCTGAAAATAGCACACCTTAAAGGTCAAAAATTAGATTGAGTTCATTAGAGAAGGAATTTTAATTTACTTAGACCGTTTGATATTTTTTCAAAATTTCTTGTTATAGCGAGTGAATAGTACACCCACTTGCCATTAGAGTTTGAACTTGAAATTCTATGAGGACATAAATAAGCCTAATGAGGATTATTAAAATGAAAGCCACTATTTTTAGAAGTCTAATATAATTTGTACAAGCCACTAGGAATCCTAACGGAGATGTTTGACTTGTCACTATTTAAAATTTCTTATTAAAGCCACTATTTTTAGAAATCTAGTATAATTTGTCAAATTTACCAAAGTTTAAATTGAAATATGATTTTTCTGCACCATTAGATTACCATGTGGCATAGTCTAACACATCCACCACTAAAATATAAGGGTCCCTCACACATGTACATAATTTTACATATGTGAGGAAGTCATCTTTAACCCCTAAGAAACCCTAGGAGTCGATGCCATTCCTAGTGTGTTCTCCCTCATTTTCACTTTAAACCTACCTCTGAACACAATCAAATCAAACATATTTTATACGGATAAAAGCCTCCATGATTTTTAGATTTCAAATCTAGCATTAGAATCACCTAAAGAGATCACTTTTAGAAGATTGGTGTATGAGGTGAATAGTGACCTTTTTTAGTGTAAATGCTCCTTCCCTAGTTTTTATTTTAGGTTCATGTAGTCTTTAAAATTCTAATAATTTCTATGTTTATAGATTTCTATTTGGAACTACATATAATTTTATATGAATTTTTAAAATTAGAGTTCCATTGTAGCACCCCCTGCCTATTCTCATAGAAAACAAGCAAAGAGTGCTACTTCCCGTCAGGTTACCCATCCTTGGATTTTTCCAAGGGCCTTTCATTTAACTTTTATTTAGGTTAATCTGATTCAGTGTGAAAATTTTATTTAAGTGATTCAGTGATCTGTGGTGAACCTCCTAGGCATATGACACCCACATGCTTGATCTTATTGCTAAATATCAGCCTAGGCTATTACTATAGCGAAGAGCTCGTTATATGCAACTATAGACCAACACACTATATATCTAAACATCACATCACTTAACTACCCATAGTAACATGCACGAGTACCTTTAACTACTAAAGCATCACAATTTAATAAGAGAAAATCATACCTGGACAGTCTTTGGTTGCACTGCTATTTATCCTCAACATACTATCTAAAGCTACCACCTGCGCATCAAACAACTGATATGCTGAGTACACACTCATTAGTGAATTTAACCAAACATACATTGTATTGTAAACACAAACATGCACACAATAATTTCTTAATATCATCTACTTGTTACCTTAAATCTTCCAATTAAGGTTTCCTGCTATATTTCTTCTCTCATTAAAGTAGTGGTTTAAGACTATTTATTAATTTGCTTATTGTACCTCATCGGGACCATTAACCTAGGTGGTTTGAGACTATTTTAATTGTGCTTACTTGTGATTTATACTAATTTGTATTGCTATACCCTTACTTTTCTAACACTTTAGTCACTTGATTTACATAGTTTGTCCACTTGTTCTCATCATTTCCTGATCAGTCTACCCAATTA
>CANXYI011234649.1:0-10858 GCA_948208565.1 Hura crepitans | reverse complement strand
GTAGATCTATTAGTCTACTAAGCTAATCTATGGATCTTATTAGTAGACTTACAAGTTTGTGGATTTTTTAGCCTTCGGGTCTAATGAGTAGGCCTATGGGTCTGCAAAGCTAACCTTTAAGTCTAAGGTGTTTAGGGTTTATATAGTCTTGAGGATGTCAGTGGTCCAATAAGTCCCTGTTATCTAGTAAAGTTTGATGTTTTCCTAGATATAGCCATAATTAAAAGAATAATGTCAAGATAAATTTGTAACCTAGCTATACTCACTACACATATTATAATATGATGGTGTATGGTAAAATGTATGCTTGTATGATTGTGCACATATATTGATGTTGGTTTACACATAGCTTGAAATTATTTGATTATGTATATCTTGAATGCATGACAACTATATATGTGTGGAATCGTATTATACCTTGATTGCTTTTATTACGCCACTAAGCTTTTGCTTAGCATATCATGTGTTTGCGATGCGTAGGTACAAAAGGCATATAAGCAGGAGTCTCAGGACATCGAAGGTATCAGAAAAAGACTTTTCTTTTGGTATTGTTTCCATTATGTAAATTATGTGATGTAATAATAGTAAAAGGACTCTTGACATAGTTTTTTAGGAAATAAGCCTAAAACTTGTAATGTAACTGTATTTTGATGTTTTAAATATATGTTTCAGATATAAAATTGTTTGTACTGGTTTTCACTTGAATGATATCTCTTCTTGTTATTTGGAAGGGAATTTTAATGTATGATCTACTGGGGTGATCAGAGGATCACAATAGTGTGTTTGTGATTGAAAATGATATAGAAGTGTTTTTACAGTGTAAGTTACTTTCAAATTTAGGAGAGTGCCCTAGTACAGCTATTATGTTGCCGAATTTTCGGCATGCATATTCTCAAATTCGAATTGTAACTTAATTCAAAAAGTTTTTGTTAAACTATATTTTTATAAATGAAATATTTTATTGATAATAATGTAATAGAGTTTAATACTAAGATACCATGTAGTGAGCTTTGGATATCATGTTATGTGTGTAATCCTTAGTTAGGTTCAATGACCGATTGGCATTAGGATTAAGTAAAGGGTGTACATTATGACTAGTTATAGACTAAATAACCAATGATACTATTCATATGCATAAATTTTTTGCTTTTGGTAAATAGGCCTATGTGTCCCTACACCTCTCTCTTATTCTATTATATTTCTCTCTCATCAAACTCCATTTAAATATAACTTTAGGTTTTCTATTATTGGAATTATATAATTAGATTACATAGGAATATATTAGGATAGAAGTACAATGATCAAAAGAGTAAAAAATCAAAGCAAATGACCAATAAAGAAATTTGTAAAATAGTTTTGTTTATTTCTTTTATTGGGTTGTAAATTCATGCATAACTACCTAGGTTTGACCTAAATAAATTTGCTTTGGCTTAGGGAAATTAATGTAGTTAAAGTCCATAATTATGTCATTTATTTTAATGAGATTAAAATAATGTATGCATGATTAATATGATTAATATACATTTGCATGCCAAAGCATGCTTAACCCAACAATAACATTCGTATACCAAAGTATGCAAACCATGAATAATAAGGCCTAAAAGAAAGAAATCCCTTAAATAATATTAAGATAAGCAACCTTTTATTAATATGGCCTAAACCATAGTTCACTTTGTATTAGGTTATTGAGCATACTCAAGCCCATGCTACATTAGACATATTTAAACTATATTAATGGGTGCACTTAGCTAGTCCATCAATTTGTTAAGCATACTTAAGGTTAAAGGGCTTGGAGGTAAGATTGCAAAAATGTGTATAAGATACATATGTATTAAGATTTGGTGACCTAACGATTCAATAGTTGTATAAAATGCAATTGGTTTGAGAAACCTACCATTGAATCTCAAAAATGGCTTGTTGAGCATACTTAAGGTCAAATTCAAATAGTAACAATTAGGAAAGCTTCCAATGGGCTTTCTTAGATCAATTAGTAAAGGCTATTAGTTCACAATAAAATAGTGGGAGTGAAAACACATGTGTAAAATGCATTTATGTACATAATCATGCATAAACATGTTTTATTTCAATCTTTACAAATAGGTACATTGAATTAAATATAAGCCTATCTAACATAAATTTGTGAAGTATTTTAAATGCCAATAAATTGACTATGCCCAACTTTATAAACTAGCTTTGAAATCTAAAAATTGTTCTTAAAAGTGATATTGGTTAGATGTTGGTAACCTATCCCACCAATCCTGGTGACAATGCTAGTGCTGATGAACAATCAACTTATTTAAAGCATGTTGAGGATAATGATTTGGCAATATGCATAATGTTTGCTTTATTGTCCTTGGAGCTATAAAAGTAACATGCATATATAAATGCTCAAACCATTCTTTTTTACCTCAAAGAGTTGTTTGAGGAGCAAAGGAGGATTCAAAAATATGAGATATCTATATCCCTATTTCATTGTAAGATGATAGAAAGGACTTCATCTATTTAAGGTGAGCTAAAAATGAATGGGTACCTTGGGCTTTATTATAGATAATGAACTAAGTATTGACTTAGTTCTACAACCATTGCCTAATAGTTATGTATAGTTTATGCTTAACTATCAAAATGAACAAGATCTAGACAATGTTTCCTAAGCTACTCAACATGTTCAAGATCTAAGGAGGCTGTGAAAAATAACTTTAAGGTAATTATAGTTATTGATTCTACTTTTTCTAGAGGGAAAAAAAGGGAAAAAGAAAAAAACAAACCAAGGCCCACGGTCGAGTGAAAAAGAATAAAGGCAAATAGCTTGTTATTGTTGTTACTGTCAAGGAGACTGGCTCCAAAGGGACTTTCTTCTATTGTGGTAAGACTAAGCATTAGAAAAGGAACTGCAAGGCCTATATAGAGTCTCAAAATAAGAAGCATGGTGATAACTTTACTTTAGGTATTTATTTTATTAAAATAAATATTAGTACTACTTTTGATAACCACTCATGAGTATTGGATACCAATTATAGTTCTCATTTGGTTTCAAATTTGTAAGGACTAAAAAGCAACAAAAAGAAGAATAAAGGTGATATAGGCTTATGCATGGCAAACGAAGTAAGAATTGTTGCATTAGCTATAGAAACATATTATTTGTGTTTATCTTTTAGATAAGTATTGGAACTAAATAATTGTTATTATGTTCCTTCACTAAACAAGAATATTATTTCTTTGTCTTGTCTAGATGAACAAGATTTTGAGGTTTCCATTAATAAGAGCAAGGGTAGCTCAATTTCTAAGAATAATATATTTTATTTTTTAAAAATGGTAATGGAATATATGTTCTTGATAATGAAAAAGAAATTTATAACATAAGTGCCAAAAGATAAAGAATTGATAACTTAAAACCATCTTATTTATGTCATTATTGACTTGGTCATATAAATAAGAAGTGCACGACTAAGTCACATGATTTGGTTTGATTATGAATCATTTGAAATATGTAAATCTTGTTTAATAGGGATATGACAAAAATGCCCTTTTATGGAAAGGGTGAACATGCAAGTTGGCTTTTGGAGCTAATACATTAAGATGTATATAGCCTAATGATCACACATGTAAGAGGTGGTTATCTCTACTTCATAACCTTTTTTATGATCATTTATAATATGGGTACATGTACTTGGTAAAGTATAAGTTTGAAGCCTTTAAAAAGTTCAAAGATTTTAGAATTGAAGTTGAAAAGCAATGTGGCAAAATTGTTAAATCACTTTGAGTAGATTGAGGTGGTGAATACCAAAGCCAATAATTCCAAAGCTATCTAAGAAATAATGGAATATTATCTCAATAGACTCTTTCTTAAATACCACAACATAATGGTGTATCTAAAAGGAGAAATCAAACCTATTAGACATGGTTTGATCTATGATGAGCTTTGCTGATTTGCCCAAGTTATTTTGAGGTTATGCATTAGAAACTACTATTTATACATTAAATTAAGTTCCATCTAAGTCAATTATTGTTACACCAAGTGAGATATGGTATAATAGGAAACCAATTCTTTCATATGCGAAAGTATGGGGTTGCCCTACTTATGTGAAAAGAATAATGTCAGATAAGTTAAATGGTAAATATGATAAATGCTTATTCTTAAGGTATCCAAATAAGTCTTTAGGATACTATTTCTATAACCCTTTAGAATAAAAAGTACTTATTTCAAAGCATGTGGTCTTCTTAGAGAAATAGTTTCTCTTAAAGGAAGATAGTGGGAGTAGAATTAAACTTAATGAAGTTCAAGATCCATAAATACTTACAGATCAATTGACAGATCCCAAACCTATTACTCTTACTTGAAGCAATAGAAGAACATGTTGTAACACAAGTTTCTAAATACACTACTAGAGTTTGTATTATTCCCAAGAGATATGGATTTCTCATAAATAAGAACAACATGTAACCCTAGTAGATAAAAATGAGCTTGCAAGTTATGTGGAGGTTTTGAAGAGTTTAGAATTAGAATTATGGCTGAAGGCTATGAAATTCAAAATGGATTCATTGTATGATAACTAAAAATCCAAAAAGGATTCTATGTATAATAACCAAGTATGGACCTTGATTGATATGCCTTAAGGGATAAAACCCATTCAATGTAAATGGATATTTAAAAAGAAGACTGGCATGGATGGTAATGTGGTTACTTATAAAGCAAGCTTGATAGCAAAAAGTTATCATCAAAGGTAAGAAATTGACTTTGATGAAACTTCTTCACTATTATCCATGCTTAAATCTATTTGGATTTTGAATACTATTACTGCTCATTATGATTATGAGATTTGGTAAACGGATGTGAAGATAGCTTTCATTAATGAAAATTTATCAAATGATGTGTACATGACATAACTTGATGGATTCACATCTTAGCATTAAAGTATGCAAGCTTTGGAAATCCATCTATGGATTGAAGCAAGCATCTAGGAGTTAGAACATTCACTTTGATGAGACAATTAAAAAGATTTCTCACAAAACATGGATGATTCTTGTATATATAAAAAGGTTAATAGGAGTGTTATCATTTTTCTAGTGCTATATGTTGATAACAAAAATGATGTCTCAATTCTTCAATCAGTCAAGATCTAGCTATCAAAGCAATTCTCTAAGAAAAACATTAGTGAATTAACCTATATATTAGAGATAAAGATATATAAAGATAGATCTAAAAGGTTGATAGGTCATTCATAGTTTGCATAGATAACAAGATACTAAAGAGGTTTAGCATAGATCTCTTTAAGAAAGGATTCATTCCTATAGTGCATGGGAAATTCCTTTATTAGTCTATGTGTTATAAGACACAAAAAGAGAGAGAACACGTGAGTATTATCCCATATGCATTAGCCATAATATCCATCATGTATGCTATTATTATATATACAACTTGATGTAACATTTGCTCTAAATGTCACAAGCAAATTCTAATCCAATCACAAAGTGAAATATTAGGTGGCTATAAAGAAAATCCTCAAGTACTTAAGAATGACTAAGGATGTGTTCTTAGTATATGAAGAAGGGATTTTGCAAGTAAACGAGTATACTAATGCCAGCTTCCAGTCTGGTAAACATAACTGCAAATCTTGATAAGGTTATATGTTGATATTTGTAGGAGGTGCAATTAATTGGAAGAGTTCCAAATAAGAAATAATTGTAGACTTAGTTGGAAGAGTTCTAAACAAGAAACAACCATAGACTTAACAATTAAAGTAGAGTACATTTCAGCTTTTGATGCAACTAAGCAAACTGTATGGATCAAGAAGTTCATTACCAAACTTAGATTAGTACCTTTTATTATTGATCTAATAGCTCTGTATTATGACAACAATGGAGCCATTGTACATGCATAGGAACCATGGTCTTATTAGTGAACTAAGCATGTTCTTAGGTACTACCATCTAATTCATGAGATAGTTGGTAAATAAGAAGTAAAGATTGAGGAAGTCCCCACAGATCATAATGTTGCTAATCCTCTCACTAAGACATTGTCATAAATCAAGTTTGAGAAGTATCAAGTACATAGGTGATTGGCTCTAATGCAAGTGGCAAATTGTTAGTCGAAGGCTTTAGAGCATATATGTAATAGGGTATTTTATGTACATTAAACATTTATTAATAAAAGGCATTTTTTGAGTTGTCACAAATCCATACTAAAACTTAAATGAGATGAAGTGTGGTGAAAAGAGTAATTGCATGGAACTGTATATAGAAGGGTAAAATTGTTAAAACATCTAACCATCTAACACTTCATTGGTCATGATGCATGGTTAAATGCCTCTCTTGATCTTTAATTAAGTGATTTTATTAATTGAGAATCAATAATGATTTTAAGAATTTGAAATCATAGAATCCCAATTTTGCTAAGGTTTTGATTCACTTCTCTATTACCAATGTGTTTCAAAAGCCCAAAGGTTCACAAACATTTAAAATTCAAGTTCAAATTAAAAATGCATTATTTTTAATGGCACAAGGTGTCATTGTCATTAATGAAAGAAAAAGAAAAGGCTTATTCGGCTTGGAGCCCAAAAAGCAAAAAAAATATAAAAAATAAAAAAAGGCTTGTGCGAATAAAATAGAAAAGCTTTATATGCATTGAGTAAAAAGGGCCAATTAAAGTGAGTTTAATTAGGCCTAATTAGGTAAGCTTTTTAAGATTGAAATGGATTATAATTCAAACAAATGGCTAAGTAAAAAAAAGGGTATAAAAACCCTTTTAAGAGTTTAGCCAACACAATAAGAAAATATCCTAGTTTTTTGCTTCATCTTTTTCTCTCTACAACCCTAGCACCTCCTTTACTAGCCCCTAAGGAGTTAACTTCCATTGCTACTCTTAGAGAGTTCTTAAGCTTGTATTCTTATGTGGATTATCTTGGAGGCATTCCCAGAGTATATCATTGTGGTTTACAACAACTCTATGAGAAGAAAAGTTAAAAAGGAATCAACCTATAGAAAATGGTAAAGTTTCTTCAAATTGATTTATTAAAATTTTAATTTTCAATTTTTTAACCTTCCATCCCATGTTTAGAAATCAAAACAATTTATTTTTCTACTGTGCATGAGGTGTTGAAATCTAACACTTGAGTCCATCTAACCTGACATCTATATTTTATTTCACAACTATTTTTCTTCAAACTTTGAAACCGTAATTTAATCAAAATCATTTCCAATTAATTTCATTTAAATTATAATACATTGTAAACTTCCTTATCAAAAGCCTCATTTATGTCCATACATAAACCTATAACACTTATAGCAAAAATTCCAAGAATTTAGTGAAATTTTCTCTTAATTAATCAAAATCATGTATTGTTAGATGTATGCCCTAGAGCTTATGTAATAAAGTTATATTCATATGTTTAAACCTTATGAATTAATCTTGCAATGTCTTAAACCATGTTATAAAGTCCCTAGTATAAACTCATAGTGCAAAAGAAATCATGAAGTGTTTATGATATGAGATTCTTATTGCATGCAAATGTGATATACCTAAATATCTTGTATCATAGTATTAACAAGATAGGACATCGTTAATATAGATAAATCAACACATGTTATACTTTTTTATTAGATTAAGTAGTAGTTCTCACAAGCTGTAAGCTTAGAGATGATTAAAGTTAACATGTGGATGCTTACTTGGGAAGTAAGTACATCAGAGACCTACCATGAGATCTTTACATGGATATTTGATCTATGTCAATGAAAGTATCCCATCATATCAATGGTGCAAGTATCATTAAACTTGAGATCACTATCTTAAATATAAAGTGACATACTTTGACTTTAAAGCTTTTACTTCAAACAAGAAGTGTACAAAGTGAGGTGCTAAGGTATCGCATGACATATTTGAAAACATGGTAGTAATCAACAAAGGATTTACCACCCTAAATTATAGTGAGGAGTTTATCTCACAATTTTGATGAGTAATCTTTATTCAAAAATCCTTGGCCAAAGTAAGATGCCATGTGTGAATGGGATTCATGAAGAACATTTTTTGACTAAAAGTGAAATTACCAGAACAATATGTCTAGGGCTTAATTAGACATACTTAGTTAAGCTTTGAGTTGACACAAGTCCATACTCTAAACTGGATGAGATAAAAAATGGTGAAAGGAGTTTATTACATCGTAACTGTATATAGAAGGGTTAAGTCAAACCACTTGACTTTCTAGCACTTGGATCCTCATGATGCATGGATAGATGCCTCTCTTGAATTGTATACAAGTGATATATTAATTAGTGAATTGATATTGATTCAATAAGATTAAATCTATAGAGTCCTTATTAGACTAAAACTCTAAATCACTGTGTACTGCCAAACTGTTATAGAAACCCATAGGGTCACACACATAAAATGAGCTTGAGGAAGATTTAATGAGATTGAATGTTCTAATGATATGGGATATTATTGGAAAATGAATTAAGAAGAAGAAATAAGCAAATGGCTTGGGGCCCACTTGCAAATGAGAAGTCCAAAAAATCAGGGTTTTTGGAAAATCAGGTTTTTTGGACTTAGGCCTTGTTGAGTCCAAATTTTAATTGTTCTTGCATATGATTTTTTATGGGATTTTAAAAGGTTTAAAATTAATTAAATTAGGGTAATTATTAACTAAAATGAGGCCTAGGAGTGCCACATAGGATTAATGAAAGTGGGGACAAAACAAATTGCACATAAGCCTATTAAAAAGCTTATGCACATAGGATAGAAAGGGGCCGAATTGGTGGGTCCATTCTGGTCTGACTTTGGGCTTATTTGAGTGTCAAAATCTAACCTAAAAAGGTTTTATTTAAAGTAGAAATAACTCTTCTAGATATAGCCGCCATATGTGCATTTTCTACAGTAGAAATTGCCGCATAGAACATTTGAAAATACACAAATTTCTTCTTTTTCCTTCATCTGCTTGAAAATCCTACTAGCACCTATATTTTCAAGTTTCTCTCTTCTAAGAACTTTTTGTGTGGATTACCTTGGAGCTTTTTTTAATTGAGGATCACTAGAGTTTGTGACAACCCATTAAGAAGAGCAAAAAAAAAAAAGGAAAACTGCATATTGGAATAGCATAGAGAATTTACGGTAAATTCTTATTCTGTGATTTCCTCTAATTAAATAATTTTATTTTTTAATATTTAGATATTCAACATTTTCTGGGGTTTCATAGATGTTTTATTTTCATTGCACATAAGTCCATGGAAACCAACAATGGTATCAAAGTTAGGTTATATCAAAAAGTTGAAAACTATTGCAATTTACCAGTATCCCACGATTAAACTTTAAAATTTTGGTTTGAATTCTTTATATGCTTTTTTGGTTTTATTTAATGGTTATATATGGATTGAAAATAATTTTAATTTGAGCTTTGTGAATTTTTGGGATTTTATATGCTTGAATGAACCAAAATTGTGAAAATTTATTATGTTGGTCAATTATAATGTTGTTGTTTAGTTCAATTAGTTATTTAATTAGTTCTAATCCCAAATTTTACTTTTAGGTTTTAAAAACCTTGAAGTTTGAATCTGTAGATAATCAATAAAATTGGATTTTATTTGAGAATTGAAATAATTAATTGAACAGTAAACTCAGGTTTTAACAACATCTGTCGACTAGTTTCGAAAAATTTTGTTTAGTCTATTTTTTTAATGTTTCAGCCCTAAATTATTTTTTCTAGGTTAATAAGGATGAAAATTCAATTCTAAAGCTGTCCAATAAAATTAAATTTTATTTGGTATTTTTAAAAAATTATTAAACATAATTTTTAGGCTTTTTTCACTGCAAAAAATGGCAAGATTGGGGCAAATTTTATTGAATGATTTCTTTTAATTTTACAGCCCCAAATTATTTTTGTTAAGTTCTTTAAGATTGAAAAATAATTCTAGAGATGATCAATGAAATTGGATTTTATTTGATAGTTAAAAGAGTTGTTTGAAAACAATTTTAGTTGTTGACAGCTCTTATAAAACTTATTAAGGTTTTATTAATAGTGTCAAATTTTGATTTTTCTTTCTTTCAATTCCAGACCTATTTTTTTCATAATTATTAGATAATTATGAAGTTAATTTGAATATTTTGAATGCCTAAAACTAATTGCATGTTAATTGGATTCATAGTTTTGTAACAGTTGTATGAACATATATCATATTTGCTATCAATAGTGATCAATAAATTAATTTTGAGTTGATTAATTTGGATTAATTTTGTTGGTCATTGCATATGATTTTATACGTTCATGCTTGCTAGAATTGGTCTAAAATCATTTGGAATAATTATTTTACAAAATAATGCAAATTGGTTTATTAGTAAATGCTAAAAATTAGATTTTTGACATTAGTGCAATTCAAAAAAAATCAAACTAACTAATTCAAATATTTTGTTGTAATTTACTACTAGAATTGATACAAATTTAATTAATTAATTTGATTAAATAATTAAATTTATAAATTAATTATTGGTTGGACCAATAGTTGGAAGAAAATCAACATTTTAAAGCATATGTAACTTGAGAATTCTAAAAACAATTTTCAATCAGATTGAAAATTTTTCCTTTTTGGAAATGATTTCTAAAATGGAAAGCATGTTTAAATATGGAATTAATTTGATTAATTGGATTAATGAGATTAATTGCCATATTTAAAATTTCACAAAGCTAAGCATAAATGGCATGTTAATTTTGCAAGAGTTGCAAAATAAACTAAATTCAATCAAGTGGGATCCAAAAATTGTAATTTAATTATGTGCATTAGAAATGCATGTTAAAGGTGTATGTTTGGCATGATAACTAGCTATGGACAAAAACCAATGAGACTAATCTGCATTACATTAATTTTTCTTTGGTTA